>CM076575.1:1740087381-1740343368 GCA_034641835.2 Pinus albicaulis
CTCTCAGTAATAGATTGTTCAAAGGAGCTTGAAGCATGAAGAGAACGTGTATTCTTGGATTGAGACTTTTTAAAAGTATGATAATACATCAATTTGCCTTGATAGTTTCTTCCCAGGATTAGATTTTGACATCTCACTGAATATTCCAGAAGTAAAATTTCAAATCGATCTAGAAACCTGCATCAATAGTTTCCAAGAGTTGAGAATTACTATATTTGTAAGTAGCTTTCAAAGTAAAATAAGTGTAATGTTCACAAAAACCATTATGCATTTTTTTATTAAAATGTTGTGCCAAGGCCCAAGCCCAAAAGCAAAAATAAATCATTATACACAAAACAATAACATCATGAGTCATCATCTATAAAACAAAGAACATCATTCAAATATAAAATATAAAAAAATTTCCACTAAATTAAATCATATCTCCAAATCACCTAATGAACACTTGAAAGCTTTAAACAAAACAACAAAATATTACAATAACTTTAATCATCCTTTCCAAAACACCTCGCCCTTAAGTTGTAAATAATTGGTTATAAGAAGTTGAAACATATCCTCTATCATTTTCCATGATAAAAGTGAGGAAGGAAACTAGTCAGTTACTAGTGATTCTTTTACTTATCAATGGAAAGAAATCCCTTAAGACATTGTCCTCCTGTTGACCATAATTTCCTTTCCATAGTGAAACACGTCCAGTATGGCCATGAAATAACCTAAAAAGACTCAAATACTTTCCATGATTTGTAAACACACGGGTGCCATGTAAAGTTTCAGGCCCAAAAAAGCACGTTTGGGATCCTATAAAGCAAAATTAATTATTGTATCAAACATTTAAAACTACTAATTAGCACTTAGTGTTTGTTATTTAACCAAGTTCCATTGAAATAACAGTCATGGGATGTTACCAAAGAGTTAACCAATAGATAAATGCACACCACAAATCATACATTCACTGGAACTTCCCCTCCCATGAATGACCATCTAAGGGAAAGGGGGAAAAAAGAAGAAAAGAAGTCAACGAATCACCACAGTCAGCCAATGATTCTTAGTGTCAAATCATTGGAAACTACAAATCAAGTGCAAATTTAACCCATGCATCCATGGGTTGACAAAAAGAGTTTATAGCAGCCACAAGCTAATCATTCTACGAGTCTACCCAGATCTGACACAAACTCCTAAAACTTGTTGATTAGAAATTCCCCAAGAAATTTCACTTGGTTCATGAGAGAATGAAAGACAAGTGAAAATAAACTTCCATGAAAGACGAGTGCAAATATCCTTCCATGAATGGATATCACTCTCCAAAATCATTTTGGGCATATTCCAATATGTAGGAGCCAGGGAAACATGGTGCATAACAACAATCTATTGTGCCTGAATTTAAACTGCATCAAGGGAACATTTGCACTCTTCACACATTGAACATTGAAGACAATTAATTAATGCCTGACATGACCATAGCAACAAAAGCATCAAGCAGAGACTATAACAAGATTATGTGAAAGTGAGAAAGAACACCCATCATAAAGCATCAAGTAATATCATCCACAACATCAACATCACTGTTGGGCAGATTTTGATCGCCTTCGCCTACTAGAAGTAACTTCTAGTGGTAAAGGTGGTTTTAAAGCTAATCTACGCGAACGACGGGGGGTAGGATTATGTTCTTCCATGATTGTTGATTAATTTTAACCAAAAATAAATAAACAAAAAGAGGGTAATGCTAGGCAAAAGGGTTTACCAGTAAACTGTGAACTGCAGAATACCTCCTGGCAAGCCAAGAAGTACAGGCAGGAAATCTCCCCGAATGCTGTGTTCGGTGTATCACAATTTAAAGGCGGCCGACTCGGTTCACTATGGATGGATAACACCTAAAAGTTGTCCTCCCAAATATACCCGAAGGTACGTGGAGGCCCAAGTCCGTAATAGTGCTGTCTAATGCGAAACCGCACAGTGAGAGCACCACCTATATACTTATCGTACTGTAACGCCGCCCCAAGGGACGTGCTACGATATACTCACATACGTGGGGTGAGATATCACACTCGGAATGTATCGCAGACAAGTTAACGACAGCTGCTATGTTTTACGACGCCGGAACACGTCTCTAGCCTAGACCTTCTAAATGTTATTGTTATGGTTCCAATGCATTTTTAGGTAAATTGAGATTAATTTTATGTTGATATTGCTTAACAATTTGCCTTTCAATGGTACCGCGATGATGTATGTTGAAATTCCTAAATGCAAACTAAGAATGATAAGCAAACTTTTCACTTTTAGTTTTTCAATGAAAGACCTAGCTACAAAGGGAAGAGAGCAAATAATTTTGTGAGCAAGCAAATCAATGAAAAAAAGAAAACATTGAGCACAAAACTAAATGCAGATTTCCTAATGTTCCTTTTTTGCAAAAAAAACACAATCCTAAATGCAAATGCAAGTTTTTCTTTTCAGTTCCTTTAATGTTATGAATGCAAAAAAGAAACTAAGTGTATCAAACAAATGCTTTTTACTTTTTGAGAAATGAAGAATATGAACGACAATTGTATAACTGCCATCATTGCCGGCGTATACATGCCATTTACAAAATGTCAAGGAACTAGATTAAGAAGAGATATCTCAAAGATCGAATTAAAAAGGAAAATAAAACAATCATCATGATACAAGAAACAAAAATATCAGATGTCTTAAATATCAGATTTTCTCTAACTGACAACAATTTTCTTTCTGTTTGCTCAATATTAGTTCTTATTTTTCTGTTATCCATTCTCATTTATTTAAAATTCTCATAAAATTTACATAAAAGGTCCTACAATTCCCTAATTTATTCTTCATTTTGAGGTTTTATTTGAATTCATCACATTTACTTTTCATTTATAAGGTCTACTTCCTTTTCTTCGTAATTGAATATTTCTCTGAGGAACATGTCCAAAGAAATTATAGCTTATTTTTCCAATGAATTTCCATAATCAGAATCAAGCTTAAAAAAACATCTATGAACCAAGTTCACTTATGAGAATTAACTACATTCTATTTTTTAATAAGAAAAAAGAGGCTTGTATCAAGATAAGACAATCTCTCCATGCAAGGAACAATTTCCAAAGTATAATATTAAATGAATTCCTCAATGTAAGCTATTAACTTCTCTATGGTAGTATCAAACTGGTGTTTCAAGTCAGGATGAAATCATGAGGAGGCTTTCATTGATATTTACTTTTCTGAAACATATTTTCTAAAGGAATCTACCTCCAAATGTAAGGAATCTCTGTCATTTGCATTTTGAGCGACTTGAAAATCCATTTCATGTGGCCCAAACATATCCTACCACCTGGAATCCATAATGTTTTACCTACCACTCAACATCTAGATCCCAATTTTTGCTCTATGCCTTAATGCCCTCTCTAGAGAATGACCAATACAGTAAATTTTTGCACAACTCATCAACCCAACCTTCATTGTTTTCCTTGAGTTCTCTTACCTCTATCAAAACTTTTATAAGACTTTTGTTGCCTCATCAAGACATGATGCATGCTCTGAAACAGATTGACTGTTCTTACTACCATTTTCCACAAAAAAATTACTTTAAATCTTCTCATCATCATGAACTTGAGGATTTGAATTATTGTTCCCATTGTTATTCTGCTCCACAATTGATACATATACACAACATCTGGCATGATGTCCTTTCCGATGGTTTCCTACCACATGATGCCACTCTGCATGTTTCAGTAGACCACCAAATTTGCCCCCTTTGAATTCAACCTGAGTGGTCTCTTCATTTTCTGTCTGTGTCTAAAAAGAATCAAACCCTCAAGCTCTTTCCCCAAATTACCCTGGATATGTTTATTAATAAACAAAGATGTTGAAAAAGTGGCATCCATTATGTGCTTTATAATTAAACTCCACGTGTAGGGATAGAAGGCCCTTGCAATAGCTTGCACTGGCTGTAACTGTACAGGAGATAAGTGACATCCCATTTAAATATTAGTGGTGTATGAAATTGTGGCACTGGAATGAATATTAAATGTTCTATTTACTTATGCAAATTTCAGAATTGAAAAATAGCATCCATCTGCGGCTTTGGTCACTTGTGTTATAATCTGTAGCTTCCAAGTTTTAAGGCATCTAAAAAAAGACCTAAGTAGACTCCCGCTTTCTAGAAGTTTTCTGTAACTAGAGACTGTAGCTTGGCTATGGGTATGGGGTTTCTATACACAACAATGCCAATTCCCTCAATTGCAGCAAATACAATACCAGCTAATAAAACATCCCAATCACCTGTTTTCCCAATGATTGTAGCTAATGCATTTGTTGTATAAAGTTGGTGATGGAGTTCGAAACTTTGAACCGCAACTTCACAAAGTTAACTTTCTTCCTTTAAGTGCATTGTGGAAGGTCATTTGTGAAGCTGTGATGTATACTTTAACAACTTTCTTCCTACCACAATACAAATTGGTAGCTATAGCCTATGATTGATAAGAATCAAGATTACTCATTGATGGAGTTTGAAACTTTGAAACTTGAAGGATGAAACACAGTAAAAAAGTACACCCCAGAAATTCAGTCACAGCCCAAATACTCAGCCTAGGTTGGGGATCATGGCCCAGAAACACACCCTACAAACAAAGCCAAAATGCAGCCCACAAATGCAACCCAGAAAAATAGAGAACTGTGGCCCAAAAGCACAATGGGTCTTCTCTCCAGATGAATTTCAGATAATAGTTTTTAGAATCACATGTATTGGATGAATCTCAACCTTAGTAATGCACAATGGATTAGAGAAAACAATCTGTCCTTGGGATTTTTGATTTAGTGGGTATTTATAGGGTTTCATCCAATTTTAGGGTGTTTTTAAAATTTAGAACTTGTTTTTGCGTCAGCTGTACAATCAGGACTGTATGTGTACTGTATGGAAAATATTGTGTATCCATACTACATTCATACTTCCTTACAGGAAAGGCAGTACGACCAAATCTTGCTACTATTATCAGATGACCACGAACAAGGACATAAAATAGACAAGTTTAGTGCAATATTATTTTGAAAATAAGCATGTCTTCATTTTGGTGCTCTTGAAGGCAAAACTAAACTTGTTATTCCACTCTAAATTATGTTATAAAGATATCTTTGGGTGCTAGCAATTATGGTAATTAAAAACAATTTACATCTGGATTATTGTCGTTTTGCTTCAATAATGGCATGAGCCAAGCCATCTATTATCTCAATACCTTCCTTTCACTATAGTCCTATGAGATCTAAGGTGGTTGTTGACTTGGTGATTTTTCTCGCATATAAAGAAATAATTTTAGCTGGACAAATGCTCTGGGAGCAAAGATAAGGATAAAGATTCATGAGGAGCATTTCACCAAAGAGCATTTTCATTTCCACTGTTAATGAATCAATA
Source organism: Pinus albicaulis (assembly GCA_034641835.2). Taxonomy (NCBI): domain Eukaryota; kingdom Viridiplantae; phylum Streptophyta; class Pinopsida; order Pinales; family Pinaceae; genus Pinus; species Pinus albicaulis. The sequence goes on from CM076575.1 coordinate 1,740,092,783, forward strand.
AGTTTATTTTGCCACCTATCTTCTTTGGCTACTGCACCTATGATTGCCCTGTGAAATCTTTATCGCCATCTCCTAATGCCATTCAAAATGCTTGATTTTATATGAATTTTGTTTAATTAAACTTAACCTATAAAAATTTTTAGTCCAACAAAGCCATGTTGTCAATGTGGGTGTCAACTCGAACCTTGAAGTAGGAAAACCAAAAATCAAAATCTCATGTCATTAGAAACTTTTGCTATAGACTTAGAAGGTCAACATGCATATCTTGTGGCTAGCATTCAGGTTTGATGATAATATGACGAATGAATTGGGATTGGGTTTGGTACTCATATTATGTGAAGGAACGAATTTGCATACATATTAAAATGAAATGGTAAAATGGCTATAGACAATCAACCCTCGAATGGCGACGGGAGAGTCATCATAACAGAGTAATGTGACATCTTATGAAAAATGAAATTGCAGAAACAAGAACATGACACAGAGCATGTTTGCTTCCTGATACTGAGCCAGTGCCCATGATAATTTTATATTATGTCAAATGCATCGTGGTGTTCCCAAAAAAAAAATTCAGACTGTAAACTCTTCGATATTCTTCAATTTTCCCATTGCACATTCGGGTTGACAAGCCATAAGGTTTGTTGCAGAATGGTATGATTATGAAGCTTGAAAATAAGCATATAAGATATCAAAGATCGGATGTGAGCCAAAGTAAGATACAGGGTGAGTAAAATGAAGGAAAACGAAGTGGTAGGATTGACAGAGGCTGGCAGTGGTCCTATATATTCCATGCATGAAAAGATGTAAGCAGTGCCTCTCTATGAAGGCCATGCAAATCCTATGGCTCAGTAATACACAAGGGTGCCCAGCATTAAAAGGGCAGGTAGACAAGTCGGTACTAATAAATAAGGTAAAGGTACCATAAAAAAGGGCATTTAGGTTATAGTGGGATTAGCAAGGCAAGAGCACTCAGCAAAAAAGAGCATGTAAGTGGGAGAGCAAAACATGTAACAAAGTGGGAGAGCCACCAGCCATTTGCAGGCAGGTCTAGGCTAGACTATCCAATTTTCAACTTCTTTGTCTGTCTGAAGTTAATTAATTTGGACAAATAATTTCACAGTTGTGCTTGATAGAAAGTTTATATGCATAATTTTTTACCACTGTGCAACCACAAACCTGCGATATTAAGAGCTACTGGATGCCGAGAATAATACTGCACTTGATTGTAGCTAACAACACTCATGAGACATGCAAATAGAAAATGAAGTCCCCATGGATGGAAATTTACCCACCACAGATCTCTTAATAACTTCATTCTTGAAAGGGTTAAGGAAAACCAATGAAGACTAAGAATTGTTTTCAAAATATTTATGGCCAGAAAAATCTAATATATAAACTTATGAACAGATCACAGTACAAAAACTTGATCGGGAGACCCTGTTTTTCATTCTGTTCTAGTTTTCTTTCCTGTCTTGACACTATTATTTACATTGCTAAACATTTTATATACATAGCAAGGTAGTCGCATCTTTTATCCCATGAAACCCTCTAGTCCCATTTCTCGTTCTAATTTACCATTTCTGGTAACACAATGTACAGATAAATTGATAGGCCGGTGAATAAAAACACAAAATTAATGACAACTTACCATATAAACGTTCAAAATAATGCACAAATCCTGCGCTAAGCATCATAGTAACAAAATCATTAACTGTTTGCAGTTTGCACAGTAATGAAAATGTTGATTATCAGATCAGACGCTATCAATACCAAAAAGACTTCAAAAGCAGATATGAAGAACAAGTCAATAGCCTTTCTGTAGCCTTTCTGACGATGGCGACGTCTTGAAGATCAAGAGTGAGATGAGCAAGGGCCTTTGGATGATGATTTACTCCCGGAGGACCTCTGAGCATTTTGCTATATTTTATCCACGAGGCAGTAGCCATAAATTGGACAAGATCCAAAAGCTGTACACCATACCACAAACATCACACCCCATGTTAGTTGGAATGCCATTGCATTCCATATGGGCAGTTGCTTGATTTATGGCAGTTAGTACGTGGTATAGTGGGCATGGATTCGGGGCGACAATTTTTAAAGTACAAATCCAAGAATAAGGATGACGGATATCACAGTCTATATACGGTAATGTATTTTAAGTGTACTTGTAGTAAGCCTGCTGATTTGTAATTGTAAAGGCAAGGATGGGTCCAGAGGGGGGACTGCAGTGGCCAACGAGGCTGTATACTTTTCAACAAAATCAAAACCCTGGGTATAGGAGACACTGAGCTATGTCACTATAGCATGATTATCTATATCGAAATTTTTCTGGAGCCATTGTTGATGCCCTTCTTTTGTCTCTCTTCTGCATGAAATATATCATTTCCAAATCAAACTATTCATCAAATTTATTCAAAAATTATATCCAAATAATCTGTAACATTTTTAGTTTTCTAAAATTTGACGAAGAGGAAAGAGCCAAAGATAGAGCACACAGAGATGATAACAAAGCTCCAGTCCATCAAGGATATTGCAGCAGAATAGGGTCAAGAGATTGTTTGGCTTTGGAAGAACAACGATAGAACTATCCCAGATGGCAGAACAGGCCTTGGAAGCGTGGGTTATATTCAACAAACTTTTCCTCAATGGCAAGGATTGTCACATTTTAGTCTCTAATATTGTATCTTTGATTTTCCTCCACTACTGCTTTCTAGAACAAGTTCCGAATCAGCAGAAAGGAAGAATATCTTTTGGTTATCAAGAGAAAGATTTTAACATCTCATAGTACATGCGAAGTGATAGAATGGGAACATGAGCGACTCATTGTTGAGAGTCGGCAAATCTTAGAAATATATCAATAACATCCATGACTTTATGCTACCAATACACCTAACTCAATGCTCCAAGCACCGGCAACTTTGCTTTGTGAAGACCATTGCAATGATCACTCTCAACTTCGAACATGTTCTCAAATATATTAGTTCATGTTCTAGTCTGAGCTCCATGTTTGTTTTCACTTCCACAATTACTTTTCTGCGTATGATTGCACTGAACATGTCAAGGCTGCAAAGGAGGCCTGCCGAAAGGTTGGTCCAAACAAGATTTGGTCTACAAAAAGATACATGCTTGGCGATGACTATTCTAAAGGAGATCTATTTAATTTTCTCTGCAAGAGGGACAGGAAATCCCCTGTGCTCGATGGTTTTGCCTTTTGAATTTTCCAAAATTATGCGGGATGTTATTTGGGATGACCTACTAATGATTCTAGGGAGGTCTTCCTTTCTGGCTGGATGGGTGACTTTTTAGACTCAAGCCTTGATCGAGAGATTTCAACTTGTATAATAAGCCAACAAAAGTGACAAGTTCAGCATAGATAGAGGGAAGTTTGTATTGGATGAATCTCAACCTTAGTAATGCACAATGGATTAGAGAAAATAATCTGTCCTTGGGATTTTTTATTTAGTGGGTATTTATAGGGTTTCATCAAATTTTAGGGTTTTTTTAAAATTTAGAACTTTTTTTTGCGTCAGCTGTACAATCAGGACTGTATGTGTACTGTATGGAAAATATTGTGTATCCATACTACAGTCATACTTCCTTACAGGAAAGGCAGTACGACCAAATCTTGCTACTATTATCAGATGACCACGAACAAGGACATAAAATAGACAAGTTTAGTGCAATATTATTTTGAAAATAAGCATGTCTTCATTTTGGTGCTCTTGAGGGCAAAACTAAACTTGTTATACCACTCTAAATTATGTTATAAAGATATCTTTGGGTGCTAGCAATTATGGTAATTAAAAACAATTTACATCTGGATTATTGTCGTTTTGCTTCAATAATGGCATGAGCCAAGCCATCTATTATATCAATACCTTCCTTTCACTATAGTCCTATGAGATCTAAGGTGGTTGTTGACTTGGTGATTTTTCTCGCATATAAAGAAATAATTTTAGCTGGACAAATGCTCTGGGAGAAAATATAAGGATAAAGATTCATGAGGAGCATTTCACCAAAGAGCATTTTCATTTCCACTGTTAATGAATCAATAAGTTTATTTTGCCACCCATCTTCTTTGGCTATTGCACCTATGATTGCCCTGTGAAATCTTTATCGCCATCTCCTAATGCCATTCAAAATGCTTGATTTTATATGAATTTTGTTTAATTAAACTTAACCTATAAAAAATTTTAGTCCAACAAAGCCATGTTGTCAATGTGGGTGTTAACTCGAACCTTGAAGTAGGACAACCAAAAATCAAAATCTCATGTCATTAGAAACTTTTGCTGTAGACTTAGAAGGTCAACATGCATATCTTGTGGCTAGCATTCAGGTTTGATGATAATATGACGAATGAATTGGGATTGGGTTTGGTACTCATATTATGTGAAGGAACGAATTTGCATACATATTAAAATGAAATGGTAAAATGGCTATAGACAATCAACCCTCGAATGGCGACGGGAGAGTCATCATAACAGAGTAATGTGACATCTTATGAAAAATAAAATTGCAGAAACAAGAACATGACACAGAGCATGTTTGCTTCCTGATACTGAGCCAGTACCCATGATAATTTTATATTATGTCAAATGCATCGTGGTGTTCCCCAAAAAAAAATTCAGACTGTAAACTCTTCGATATTCTTCAATTTTCCCATTGCACATTCGGGTTGACAAGCCATAAGGATTGTTGCAGAATGGTATGATTATGAAGCTTGAAAATAAGCATATAAGATATCAAAGATCGGATGTGAGCCAAAGTAAGATACAGGGTGAGTAAAATGAAGGAAAACGAAGTGGTAGGATTGACAGAGGCTGGCAGTGGTCCTATATATTCCATGCATGAAAAGATGTAAGCAGTGCCTCTCTATGAAGGCCATGCAAATCCTCTGGCTCAGTAATACACAAGGGTGCCCAGCATTAAAAGGGCAGGTAGACAAGTCGGTACTAATAAATAAGGTAAAGGTACCATAAAAAGGGGCATTTAGGTTATAGTGGGATTAGCAAGGCAAGAGCACTCAGCAAAAAAGAGCATGTAAGTGGGAGAGCAAAACATGTAACAAAGTGAGAGAGCCACCAGCCATTTGCAGGCAGGTCTAGGCTAGACTATCCAATTTTTCAACTTCTTTGTCTGTCTGAAGTTAATTAATTTGGACAAATAATTTCACAGTTGTGCTTGATAGAAAGTTTATATGCATAATTTTTTACCACTGTGCAACCACAAACCTGCGATATTAAGAGCTACTGGATGCTGAGAATAATACTGCACTTGATTGTAGCTAACAACACTCATGAGACATGCAAATAGAAAATGAAGTCCCCATGGATGGAAATTTACCCACCACGGATCTCTTAATAACTTCATTCTTGAAAGGGTTAAGGCAAACCAATGAAGACTAAGAATTGTTTTCAAAATATTTATGGCCAGAAAAATCTAATATATAAACTTATGAACAGATCACAGTACAAAAACTTGATCGGGAGACCCTGTTTTTCATTCTGTTCTAGTTTTCTTTCCTGTCTTGACACTATTATTTACATTGCTAAACATTTTATATACATAGCAGGGTAGTCGCATCTTTTATCCCATGAAACCCTCTAGTCCCATTTCTCGTTCTAATTTACCATTTCTGGTAACACAATGTACAGATAAATTGATAGGCCGGTGAATAAAAACACCAAATTAATGACAACTTACCATATAAACGTTCAAAATCATGCACAAATCCTGCGCTAAGCATCCTAGTAACAAAATCATTAACTATTTGCAGTTTGCACAGTAATGAAAATGTTGATTATCAGATCAGACGCTATCAATACCAAAAAGACTTCAAAAGCAGATATGAAGAACAAGTCAATAGCCTTTCTGTAGCCTTTCTGACGATGGCGACGTCTTGAAGATCAAGAGTGACATGAGAAAGGGCCTTTGGATGATGATTTACTCCCAGAGGACCTCTGAGCATTTTTCTATATTTTATCCACAGGAACGTAGCCATAAATTGGACAAGATCCAAAACTGTACACCATACCACAAACATCACACCCCATATTGCCTTCAGAATGCCTGTTACATTCCATATGGGCAGGTTGCTTCGGTTGTAGCGGTTAGTACGTGGTATAGTGGGCATGGATTCGGGCTGACAATTTTTTCTGGTACAATCCAAGAATAGGGACATGACAGATATGCAATCTCCTATGCAGTGATGTATTTTAAGAATGACACTGGCCTCGGCTTCTGCTGATTTGTAATTCAAAAGGCAAGGATGGGTCCAGAGGGGGGACTGCAGTGGCCAACGAGGCTGTATACTTTTCAACAAAATCAAAACCCTGGGTATAGGAGACACTGAGCTCTGTCACTATAGCATGATTATCTATATCGAAATTTTTCTGGAGCCATTGTTGATGCCCTTTTTTTGTCTCTCTTCTGCATGAAATATATCATTTCCAAATCAAACTATTCATCAAATTTATTCAAAAATTACATCCAAATAATCTGTAACATTTTTAGTTTTCTAAAATTTGACGAAGAGGAAAGAGCCAAAGATAGAGCACACAGAGATGATAACAAAGCTCCAGTCCATCAAGGATATTGCAACAGAATAGGGTCAAGAGATTGTTTGGCTTTGGAAGAACAGCGATAGACCTATCCCAGATGGCAGAACAGGCCTTGGAAGCGTGGGTTATATTCAACAAACTTTTCCTCAATGGCAAGTATTGTCACATTTTAGTCTCTAATATTGTATCTTTGATTGACCTCCACTACTGCTTTCTAGAACAAGTTCCGAATCAGCAGAAAGGAAGAATATCTTTTGGTTATCAAGAGAAAGATTTTAACATCTCATAGTACATGCAGGGCTGATAGAATGGGAACATGAGCAGCTCAATAAATATGGTCAGCAAATCTTAGAAATCTATCAATAACATCCCTACTTTATACTACCAATACACCTAACTCAATGCTCAAGCCTGGCAACCTGCTCCTGCAAGAGACCATTGCAAGGATCACTCTCAACTTCAAGACATGTTCTCACTTATATTAGTTCATGTTCTAGTCTGAGCTCCATGTTTGTTTTCACTTCCACAATTACTTTTCTGCGTATGATTGCACTGAACATGTCAAGGCTGCAAAGGAGGCCTGCCGAAAGGTTGGTCCAAACAAGATTTGGTCTACAAAAAGATACATGCTTGGCGATGACTATTCTAAAGGAGATCTATTTAATTTTCTCTGCAAGAGGGACAGGAAATCCCCTGTGCTCGATGGTTTTGCCTTTTGAATTTTCCAAAATGATGCGGGATGTTATTTTGGATGACCTACTAATGATTGTAGGGAGGTCTTCCTTTCTGGCTGGATGGGTGACTTTTTAGACTCAAGCCTTGATCGAGAGATTTCAACTTGTATAATAAGCCAACAAAAGTGACAAGTTCAGCATAGATAGAGGGAAGTTTGTATTGTTAAATAAGAAAACCAGAAGCAAAGTGGGGAAGACAGAAGAAACACATGGATACAGGATGCGTTCACCATCAGTGACCTGTAGCTGATGTAAAGACCTGTTGACGCCTGAAGATTGACCCATATTTTTTACAGGATTCGCCAATTTTGACTAAACAACTACCAAACAAACGTGGCCACAATAGAAGTTAGAAAATCCGTCCTTTAACCTTCATTTTTTATTCTGAAGATGGAGGGTTGATTCACTAATGAAGAAATAAAATAAGTGTAAATACAATATTCCAGCGCCGATGAGAAACAGATGTGCGTTCAACTTAGATATACGTTAAGAAAAGAATAAAATTCAGAAAGAGAGAGAACCAGGTATAGACAATAGGAAATAAAACATACTGTTGACTAGTCATTACTCAAGCTGATGAAAATAGAGAGATACAAAGAACGCAACATGAGCTTATTGACAAAGTCAACCATAACCACCAAGCTGATCATTAAGGGCAGTAGTTTAAGGGTCTCTGCATTTATTTACTCTACCATTATATTACTAACCTAGTAAGGAAAGCACCCTGCATTCTAGAGAAGCGAACACATGTTCCATGTCAAGAACCCTAAAACCGATAAGCCTATTTAACTTCTTGTGTTGTCTGCAATGTGCAGTTATATCTCATGTAATCCAGAGACCTTAGTAGCTAATGCAATCGAACTTTGTACACCATCAACTGGTAAAGTGGAGAAAGTAAAGGGGAAGAGAGGTGGATAATAGCTAATGCAATCGAACTTTGTACACCATCAACTCAGAAAACGTTATGTTTCTTACAGCTACTCTCGTGACAACACCAAGTTTCAGAAACTCCTCCAGAGAATCGTATTCAATGTACAAATAGCATACCCTTGAACAGACTAGCAAAAGCGGCGTGCCCTTGAGATCCGGCGTGCGCTTGAGAGGTTGAGCGAGATTCGGCGTGCGCTTGAGAGGTTGAGCGAACTTGTAGATCTGGCGTGCGCTTGAGATCGAGCGCGGCTCTGTGACACTGTTATCTCCCGCAAGAACACCAATACCATATTTTTCGAACTTCATATCTCTGCTATATACCAACTGGAAGGGCCCTAACAACGAACGGACCAGAGAGGGTCACCCTGGCTCAGCCAGCAAGAAGATCGGTGTCCAGCGGCCAGCCACCTCTCCTAACCATTGAAAAAATTGGGGCGAATCACTGTAACTCCCCATTTGAACCCTGTAAATCCAGGCGAATGCCATGGAAATTTGCTCCATAAGAAAAAAATCGGGCGAATTCCATTTTTCCAGGGTTATGCACCCCTTTTTTTGGTGGGCTAATACTTAATTATTAATTATTTTTAAAATATTTATTGGGCTAACTTTTTAAACTATAGAAAATGGGTTTTATGTAAAAAATTAGCCCCATTAAAATTGAAAATCCCTTAAAATTCGCCTTTGGGCTAAAATTCGCCCCTAAAATTATCCCTGGCGCTACGTACGGTACTTAAGAGACGAGAAGGCCAAAGTCCAAAGATTTCTGAGCAGTTTACCTGCTCATATGAAGGAGCGTATCGAATTTGTAAATCCCAAGACAATGGATGAGGCTATTAGAAAGGCGAGGCTGTGTTGCCAGCAAGCAAAAAACAAGATGGACCAAGGGAAACGGTGGCAACCAAAGAAATAAAATAAAAACAATGCTGGTTTTAAAAGAGGCAAAACCAGTAATTTCAGAAGCTCAGCCAGGAATTCAATTAATAAGCAGTTTGGTAGGAACCATCAGAGGATCAGATGGCCTAGAGAAGACAGAACTGTTGAGGCTTCTAGCAAACCTAAGAAACCTCAAAGTTAGAAGGCACCTCTGCAGTGTTGGGGCTGCGGAGCAATGCACTACTACCGAGATTGCCCACAGCGGGGTAAAACCGAAGCAGTAACAAATTTACAGGAGGCCTCTACTGTGGGGGATGTTGCCCGAAGCATACCCAGAATTAACGCGGCATTGGAGGACCGGCAAGCTGATTTTCTACCTACCATGATAGAGCTGGAAGGTAAATTATTTTCCCAAACTGTTTCTGTTTTGATAGACCCAGGAGAAAGTCTAAGTTACATAAGTCCTAAATTAATAGAAATCTGTAAGTTGCCAAGTCAAAAATTTAAGAAGGCCTGGTTGGTTCAGTTAGCTACAGGAGCTAAAAGAAGAGTTAATGCCAAGATACCAGATTGTGCACTACACATCAGCGGACAACAATTAATAGTAGACTTAAATATCCTGCCCTTGGGATCCTATGATGTGTTGCTGGGAATGGATTGGTTGGAAAAGCATTGGACACTCCTAGATTGTAAGGAAAAGAAAATTTATTACAGAGATCAGGATGGGAATCGCCAAGAAATTCAAGGCATAAGGAAGCCTATACATCTACGCCCAATTACAGCTTCCCAAATGGGAAAATGCATTAGAAAGGGATGCCGGCTGTATGCCATACAAGTTGGATTACCTGAGGCTAAGGATAAGACTGCTCTGCTGGAGAATATACCTGTAATACAGGAATTTAAGGATGTGTTTCCTGAGGAAGTACCCAGATTACCACCTAAAAGAGATGTTGATTTTACAATAGAGCTGCTACCCAGAGCTTCACCAGTTTCCCGGACTCCTTACTGAATGAGTGTACCAGAGTTGACGGAACTGAGGATGCAGCTCCAAGAATTACTGGATAAGGGGTATATACGACCCAGTGTATCCCCTTGGGGGGCACTAGTGCTGTTTGTTAAAAAGAAGGATGGAACCATGCGCATGTGCATGGATTACCGACAGTTAAATAAGCTAACCGTTAAGAACAGGTATCCCTTACCCCGTATTGATGACCTATTTGACCAAGTAAGGGGAGCTACGATGTTCTCAAAGATTGATTTGCGATCTGGCTATCACCAGATCAGAATTAAGGACGAAGATATATACAAAACTGCCTTTCGCACAAGGTATGGCCACTATGAATTCGTGGTATTACCTTTTGGGTTAACTAATGCACCAGCCACCTTCATGAGACTGATGCATGGTATCTTTCATCCTTATTTGGACAATTTCGTGTTGATCTTCATTGATGGCATACTGATTTACTCTAAGAATGTGGAAGAACACAAGGAACATTTGAGAATGGTACTGGAGATGCTAAGGAAGCACCAACTGTACGCAAAGTTTAGTAAATGTGATTTTTTAAAAAGAGAAATAAAGTATCTTGGACATGTAATATCTAAAAAAGTTATAGCAGTAGACACGGAGAAAATTAAAACTATTATGGAATGGAAGGTGCCACAGAATGTGGCAGATATACGGTCTTTCATGGGTCTCGCTGGCTATTACCGGCGATTTATAAAAGGATTTTCAAACATAGCCTTCCCCATTACCTCTTTGCAACGAAAAGGAAAAAAATTTAAATGGACAAGGGAATGTCAAGAGAGTTTCGAGAGATTGAAACAATTATTGACAACAGCACCTGTGTTAAGCGTAGCAGATCCGAATAAGGAATTCGAGGTTTGTACGGATGCATGTAAGGAAGGTGTTGGGGCTGTGTTATCACAAGAAGGGAAGGTAATTGCATATGAATCCCGTAAGCTGAAAGATCATGAGCAGCGATATTCAGCTTATGATTTAGAGCTGACTGCAGTTGTGCACGCTCTCCGGGTATGGAGACATTACTTACTTGGAAAGAGATTTGTGTTAAAAACTAATTATAGCAGTCTAACCAGCTACTTTAAGAAAGCTGACTTAAACTCCCGGCAGGCTAGATGGAATGCTTTCTTGAGCGAGTTTGATATTGATCTACAGCACGTAAAAGGGAAGGAGAATAAGGTTGCGGATGCATTAAGTAGAAAACTACATAACATTTATGAGTTATATGTTAATAAGATTGAAAACAGATTCCTGGAACAAATCAGAAAAGAAGCAGACAAGGATCCTGAATATAAATATTTGTGGCAGCAAACACAAGAATCTGGAGAACAAGGTGAACCAGGGGAATATGAGATTAACCAGGACGGGTTGCGGATTTTCAAGAAGAGGATAGTTATTCCAAACAGGATGGAATTAAAAACTATGATATTGGATGAATATCATAGAAGCAATTATGCGGGACATCCGGGATATCAAAAAATGCTGACAGCAATAAGGAAGGACTATTGTTGGCCGGGCATGAGGAAGGATATAGCGAGTTATCTAAGCAAATGTTTAGAGTGCCAGCAGGTGAAGGTAGAGCATCGGCATCCGACTGGATTAATGCATCCTATACCTATTCCCGAATGGAAATGGGAGGTGATCTCGTTGGATTTTATCATCGGATTACCAAAATCAAAACGAGGTAATGATTCCATAATGGTAGTTGTGGATCGACTAAGTAAGTCGGCACATTTTATACCTGTCCAATCCACTTATAAGACAGTACAAATAGCAGATTTATTTATGCGTGAAATCTTCAGACTGCATGGCATTCCTAAGACTGTTATCTCGGATAGAGATGTAAAATTTAAATCAGCTTTCTGGAAGACTCTGTTTTCAGGATTGGGAACGCAAGTACATTTTAGTACTGCTTACCACCCGCAAACAGATGGTCAAACCGAGCGAGTAAATCAGGTACTGGAGGACATGCTGCGAATGTATGTCATGCAGCAACTAGTTAAATGGGAGGAGTATCTTCATTTGATAGAGTTTGCCTATAACAATGGCTACCAAGAATCATTAAAGATGAGCCCGTTCGAGGCACTATATGGGCGGCAATGCAGAATTCCCATTAATTGGAGCAGTCCTGAGAATAGACTCATGCTGGGACTAGACATGTTAGCAGAAATGGAAGCAGAGGTGAGGAAGATTCGACAGAATTTGAAAGAAGCACAAGACAGGCAGAAAGTGTATGCAGATAAAAAGAGATCGTACCATGAATATGAGATTGGGGATCATGTATATGTCCAGATTAAACCAAAGAAAAGCATGTTGAGATGGGCGTCTTGTGCGAAATTAGCACCCTGGTTCTGTGGCCCTTTCCAAATACTGGAGAGAGTAGGACCGGTAGCATATCGTTTGGCTCTTCCTAGTCACATTCGGGTGCATAATGTCTTTCATGTATCGTTATTAAAACGATATGTTCATGATCCAAGACACATAATACATTGGCAGAACATACAGGTAGAACTAGACGGGGAATTTCTGGTCGAACCACACATTATAATCGACCGGAGGGAAATCATGCTCCGGAGACGAGCCATCGCCCAGGTTAAAGTGCAATGGAAGCACTTTGGAACTGAGGAAGCTACTTGGGAAGACGAAAATTTTGTTCGTGAAGCTTATCTTGAGATTTTTACGGAACTAAAATAATAACACCGAGGACGGTGTACTCTTCAAGAGGGGGAAAACTGTAACCACCCTCTTAGCCACTAACAAATGGTTAAGTCTTTTTATTAATTATAGATTAAATATGACTGCTGTTATTTTAAATTGGAATATTAGAACAAAACAAATTTTGATATTTAATAAAAGATTTTCTTGTGGAATTTATTTCCTGAGTAAAAACTGATGGTAAAAGTAAATCAAGATTCTGGAGGCAGTTGAACAGAAAAGCAGTTCCACAGTTACCCAAGAAAACTCTGGGATAAGTAAAGGATTCCAAGGAGGGTTAGGGGTTCTGTGGAAAAGGAAGAATACAGTCATTCTAGGAAGGATTTTCTTTGGAGAATAGACTGTCACTGGAGTCGGAGAACTGGACCGGATTGTCCCGAGTTCTCCTCCAGAATTTACTGCTACCAGAGTTGGAGAAATCGGACCAGAATGTCTAAGTTTCCTCCTTTAGAACTCTATGTTCAACAGGAAGCCCAGACTTGAAGCTAGGGGGGAATTGTGGGACAAATAGCCCCAGTTCGTGGAAGGGAGGAAAAAGCATACCATCAGAACGTTTGGATTACAGATGAGTAAAATTGCAATAGCATTTCATTCCTGTTTAAATTAGGATATTAATGTATATTCTGCTTATTAAGATTTTGATGTGAAAAAAGTAGTTCTGTATAACTAAGGTTGTTTGAACTAGGTAGAAGGTTTCAGTACAGTACAATAGTATCTTATGGTTAATTTACTCTGAAGAATTATTTCATTAGAAGAAACTGGAAAATTTACTCTGCAAGAAATAAAGAGAAAATAACTGTAACAATGTTGAAATACCAGATTTATCATACCAGTAGAATAGGGGTAGCAACATCAGAGAGAAAGCAAGGGCGGAAAATAGATATTATTTAAATAAGCATAAAACTGTGAAATATAGATGTCCTGAACGAGTTGCTGTAGTAACTAGATACTATAGAAACAGGAAAATTACTGTCAGGATGGTTGATACCCATAACACCCGGAAGGCTGAGCCTCTGGGAAGCCTCCTCCTATGATAAGCACAGACAGTCGGTGGTCCGGACACCAGAAGTGGTTTCTAGTTAATTAAACAGAACTTTACACAAAAATACAGTGCGGTATAAATCTTCTTATTAACATAAATTAACGAACCATGAAACCCTCATGAGCATAGAAGAACCCAACCAGAACAGGCAGAGAGAAATGTAAATCCATAAACCGAGACCAAACAGTCATCCAGAGGAAGTTCGCAAGTCGAGCAAATAAGAGATTCATAGTATGCATCAACCTTCATAAAGCAACTGGAAGCAAATACGCCTTAACACCATCAACTTCTGAAGCAAACTTTATGAAGAGATTGCCGAATAGAACTCCAAGTATTTACAACTTGTTACATTAAATAAACGAAAAATATATAAGCGGAAAAGAACCAGTTCTCGCTCTAAGCGATGAAAATTGTAATATTGTTCAATAAAGGAATAGAAGAGAGCACGGGTAGCAACCCGGCATTTCACTGTGACAAAATTTATACATGTCAAATAACTCAAACAGTCTTAAACTTGGCAAAATGGAACCCTCCTAACGGCGGAGCCAGTAGGCCTCATCCGAACTCAAGCATGACTTAAGTGCCGAATAGTGTATCATACTCGATATTAAGCCGACGGTGGAATGCAAGGCTGCAGGTTCGAAACCTGGGCAAAAACCCCATAACAATAATCATGAATCCACGCAAGAAGTCTAAGAGAAAATTTTAGGGTTCATGCACGCCAAGTGATAAATACCTATGTATAGGTACAGAAGTTAGGAATTCGTTCAAGCCATCGAGACTCAGTGGCCAGCCGGAGTTTCTCTGAAGGAAGAAGAGCGATGGGAATCGATACCTGACAGCAGATTAAGCATTGTTAAAATTAGCACAAAACCCTGAACGTTTAAACCAGAAATGTAACTTGTAATCATAAGAAAATAACCACGGAGGACAGAGCCGAGGGTCCAGGGTAGAAAATTACCTGTGGCAAGAGAAAGAGACTACAGTCCTCGGTAGAACCAAGACCTCGCTGCCAGTTTCAGTAGGGCGCCGCAACGGGGCATGAAAAAGATAAGGGTTGATAAGTAAAAACAAACAGAAAACAACAGACTGAAGAGTGAATGTCTGCATAACTTACTTACACAAATGCTGGAATTGCCGGAGCGATTACCTATATACGGGGCCGCCTGGAGAATTCCATACTTCTGAATGCAAAGAGTGAACAGTCGAAATTGTGGCATAAACCTGGAAAAATCTAACAGAAACCCTCTCCAGAACCTACGCCGAGGCGCAACAATGAGGTATGGTTACGGTTACAATGCCAAAGTCATTAACAAACCCTAGGATGAGACCACCGTAGGATCAAACGCTGATCAACGGTGTATTGTATTACAAGTGTCAAGCATTTACCGTAGTCCAGTGGCCAGATCATCAACCTTAATGAATTTCGCATTGAATCAAACCATATAAGTTAAGATCTCCTGTACGCGGTACAAACCCCTATCACATAAAAGTATGCATCGTGGCCAATTAAAAATAAGTCACAAGTACGCTATGATAACCGGAATAATTAATGGATAATAAATCAAATTCGGATCATTGTGCCAGTTCAAAGTTCCACGGTAAATCTATTTAATCCAAACAAAGTTATTACCGTACCAAGGATGCGAAACATATGAAAAACCCTATCAAGTGCAAGCTCAATCAAATGCTGTCGTATCATATACATTTTCGGTAGGGTAAAAACAAATTTTTTTTTTATATACAGTAAGTTTAACTGTTTGATTGTTACATTATCTGTGAATTTATGTTGACTTATCATTATTATTCAAAGAAAACTATGAAACCTAGAATTAATCATCTTTGGTCCATAAGGGGGTAGGTTTTCTCTTCTGTGAGATAAATATGTTATTATCTGCAAATTTATGTTCACTCATCATTGTTATTAAACAAAATTATGCCACCTTGAATTAATCATAGGTGGTAAGGGGCATGCTTTCACTTCTACGAGATAATTCTACACCACCTCTAATTACTCATCGATGGTCTATAAGGAGGTAGGATTTCACTTCTATGAGATAAATCTCAGTTTTGGGATATTATCATGTTTCCTTAAATATAGGTAAAAATGTGAGAATTTCAAATACTTAAATCCTATTACAGAAACTGGAATTTATTTTTCTAATCGTTAATTAATTAACCCTTTATTTTCTATGACAAATACCAAATAAATCACACTACAAATTTCACAAATAAAACTACAGAAACTAATAACACTGGAAACTAAGAAATTTTACCACACACACATAAAAATTAACACAGTTATTTTCAAACAAATGTCCTCGGAAAAAACCAAGTTGGAAAAATCAGTGCAGCAACAGAGGGTTTTTATTATTATACAAAAGTGATAAACTATGATTACAATCTGGATGCTGGAATTTGGAAATCCTACAGATAAAATACTGTAAAAAATATAGTAAGGAATTTTCCTTACCCCACAGGAAAATCCGAGCTTTGACTACAACTCCAAGTGAGCCATTCAAACTCTTATGCATAGGCCTACGTCACCCTAGTAGTGTCTTCCACGCTCATCCTAGATCTGCTTCTCCTCAAGACGTCTAATATTTTGTTGACTGAGAAAATGTTTCTCCTAGCCCTTGGAATGTCGTTTTGGCCTCTAGAACTAAAACTTGGCTTCTTCCCAGCAAAGTAGAATTTCCTTCTGAAGCATTTGCGCAACCCCTGCATTAGCCTCACTATGGTTCTTCGACCTCTTTGCAATGCTCTTCACCAAAACTGGAGAAATTCCTCTAGCCTCACTTTCTCTTCCCTTCTCTATCTCTGCTCCCTTCTCTAGCTTAAAATCTTCCGATTGTTACCTCTAGAAAATCAAGCTGACCAAGGAAATCGATCTTAAAAGTGTGTCCTCCATCTACCCATTGACCTTTTCTTATAATCCTCTTTTGGATCTCCAATGACTAATATTAAAATATAATCAAGGGACCAGATTAATTCCTATCCGATCAATGTGAGTTTCTAGATAATTCTCACCTTATCTCAATTAATTCCAATTAATTAGCCCCTTTCCCTAAGTTTAGACTGAAGAAATAATTAAAAATGGGCTAATAATCTAATTGAGACACTTCTAGGTGGAATTTCTAGAAATTTTTTCTGGGTTATTGAGGTCTCATGTGTTTTAGTATCTCTACAAAGTTTCGAGACTAGAACACCTTCGATGCTACAAAAAATAACACTTCCTTTTATCAAGGAAGGTGTTCTATCTCTATGTTGCACATCCTTCCACAACACCCTGTATCTATACCACCCTTTGTCACACTAATAATGTTTGGCCACTGCCCACCAACTATTGTGCAAATTTGATGCTACATCCATATTTTTGTTGACACTGCCATACTATTACCAACTCTGCATCTGCATTCTAACTCCCTCTCATTTTTTGTTGCTGCAACTACAACTACTGCAACTGAGAAACATCTAAAATACTTAACCAACTGTGTTCAGTATGTTGCATCTATCATCGGAGCTCTGACTTCTACTAGCTACTGCACTGTCCACTAAAGAATCTGCTTTACTGCCATCTTTGCACTAAGCCACCTACTCTATTTTCAACACTGTATTGTGATTCTCAGCACCTAACTATTATTAATCTTCATACGTCATTCTGGAATCTAACTCCATAAATTTCCATTAATCCATCCTGCTACTGAATACTGTGGGCCCCTGTAGCCAGGTAATGATCCATGATATGGACTCCTCAATGGACACTTCCCATGTCTGAAACTCTCTGGGACTACAACTCCATGTCACCCCACATCTCAACTGGAGGTATGGACATAAACATAGAAAAATATTCCTCTAGCCTGGAGGATAACTTGTTGATCTTCGCAGCATTTATGGCGGTCCTGCTTCTCCTACTTGTCCTTCTTCTTGAGAGAACATTGCATACTTTGGTGGCCTAACTTACCACATCTTAAGACATTTACCTTTGACATGTCCTTCTTCTTCTTCTTTCCCCCCTACCACTAACTCATACCCTTGAATGTTAGGGCCACATTTTCCTCTTCCTTCTTACCTTTCATGCCCTTGGTGCTAATGTCGTTGATGTTACTATTTACTAGATCATGCCTCAACTCCTCCTACTATATATCAGAACACGTCCTCTCCCACTTAGGCAAGGTATCTCTACCCAATATACTGTGGAAAAATACATGCCCGTCATCCAAGGCATTATTTAGTGCCAAACATACAAGATATGTGGATTGGGGTGCTTCCCCAATGGTTGATAGTTTATCTTGGAATTCCTAAATCCCATTGAGGAAGTCATATATTCTCTCACCCTTATGCATCATTATGCTCCTCAACTTCTCCTAGAGAAACATATTTCGTTGCTCAAAAGAACGCTGATATAGATTTGAGAGAGCATCCTACATCTACTTGGCCGTACCTTGTTCTTCCACGTGTGACACTAGATGATCGCAGACTCCATCTGAAATCATCCTCTTCACCTTCGCCATTTCCTTTCTATACTCCTTGAGTTGATTTAAATCCTCTTGTACTGCTCCCACATTGTCCACATAGGACTTTAGGCACATTCATCTAGAAAGGAGGACATTATTTCATTCTAGATGATATAGTTGGAGGCTCCCTCCAACCTATCCTAATATCTAAATCTTGTTGTGGCCATCTCAATTTTGTCGAAAAACACCTCTTTCCCTCGGTTTGGTTTCTACTTCTGCTATTCACACTCCCTTCTAGAGTGAGAATGTATGCTCACAACTATTGCAAATGTGCCTAGAAAAATTGAACTTCTGAAACTTAAAGTTCCCTGAGAGAAATTTTCCCTCTGTGTGTGCTTTTCTCTTCCACCCGACATTAATTTTGCTACTGTAAAATGTTGCAAAACCATCTACATCCTAACCAAGGAATTTTCTCAGCGAAACATGAGTTGTTTTTTCTCCCTCTTCCTGTTGGAATCACTATTATGGAAAATTTGATTTTTCTTCCAACTTGCAACTGCAAATAGAACCCTTTCCAAGCAATTCGATCTACCTAGCTAGGTATTGCACAACAACAAAAAATTTCAGCCTGTTTCTCCCTCTGAACCATGAAATTTTCCTCTTCACTTCTGAGCTTCCCATATGATCAATTAGGCTCTAATATCATGTGATAATATAAAATAGTTAAATCCTATTGCAGCGACTTGTATTTATTTTTCTAATTGTTAATTAATTACAATTTATTTGCTACGAAAATACCAAATACATCATACTGCAACCTTCACAAATAAAATTGCAGAAAATAATAGTGCTAGAAACTGAGAAATGTTAGCACACGCACATAAAAATTAACACATTTTTTTTCGACAAATGTCCCTAGAAAACCCAACTTAGAAAACCAGTGTAGTCGCTGAGGGTTATTATAATTATGCAGTAGTGACTTCTGAGTACAATTTGGATCTCGAAATATGTCAATCTTGCAGAGAAAATACTAGAAAAATTATAGTGAGGAATTTCCCTCACCCCATAGGAAAATTTGGGCTCTTACTGCAGCTCCAAGTAAGCCATCCAAACTTCTTCAGCGCAAGCATGCATCACCCTAGTGCATTACCTTCCATGCTCATCCTGAATCATCTTCTCCCCAATCCATCTAGTTTGTTATTGACTGGAAAATGTTTCTCCTAACCTCTGGAATGTCTTTCTAGCCTCTGGAATTGAGACTCGACTTCTCCCTAACATAATAAAATTTACAAGTTTGATTGCTCATGTGGGAAGAGTTATATCGGTGAAACTGGGCACTCTCTTCAAAAGCGTCTGAAAGAGCATGGTGCCGATATTAAACATGAGCGATCTCAAACCTTGGCTCTTGCTGATCACTCCTCGAAAACAAAACATCACTTACATCTTGAGGATGCTAAAATAATTGCAAGGGAGGAACACTATCAAAGACGAAAGATTAGAGAAGAGATGGAGATTATAAAACACCCGCATAACATCAATAGGGATGGAGGATAAGAGATTAGTGACAGTTGGCGACCTCTAATTAGAAAAAATTTCTCCTTAGGTTCATCCTCATTCCAGGTATAATTTTGCAGGTTTGCTTCTTTTCCTTATTAGTAAACAAGTTTAGGGTCGTGTCAATACAAAACTCTTATTATTCCACTCACTCGTAATAATTATTTTTATCAATTAATTTGTATTCTATTAATAAAAATTAATTAATTAATAATTATTATTAGTAAATGGAAGTTAATTATAATAAAATTTCAAATCAAATTTATTTATAAAATAAAAAGTTTTAAAATCAAAAATTTATTAGGATTTAATTAATATAATATATTTAATAATAATTCATCAGTAGAATTAATAATTAATAATTATTTGTGTTCATTTATTAACATATATTTAAATAGTTATATTATTATTTAGAATTAAATAAATATAGGTATTCTTCATATTAATGTTATTTAATATATTACCCTTAGATTAATAATTTGATTCCACTATTTTAGGTAAAACATTTGAGGTAATAATTTAACAATTTTAGGTACTCTTAAGGTTTATTTATAAATAATTTAGACATTAAATTAAGAAAATTTAGACATTAATTAAAAAAAAAAAATTAACCAATTATGAAATTAATATAATAATTTAGAATTAAAATTAATTTAGTAGCACTTAAGGATTTAAATTTTAAAAATTCAAATAATATGGATAATTTAAAGTAAAAAAATTAAATATTTATTAAGAAAATTTTAAATATTTATTATTTAAATTAAATTAAATTTAAAAACTTCAATTTTTTTTACAAATAATAAAATAAATTGATTTTAAATAGATTAACATAATCTGTTGTCGGCTCCTCTCATCGTCATTAGCCTTCACTATTTATACCTTGGCCCCTTGTGACCTTCTTTCATTCTTCATTCATTTCTCGTCCTGAAGATGGATCCCTGTTGGGATTTGAAACGTCGACCATTGTTTTATGATACTGTGGATAATCTGGATTCTGCAATTAATGACAACCACAAAAGTTTGAGAACCATAATAATAAAATTTCCTTTTGAAGCTTCTATGCAGCCCTTGCGTCAACCTCACTATGGTTCTTCTATCTCTCTGTAATTCACTTCACCATATTTGGAAAATTTCCTCCGACCTCAGTGTCTCTTCCCCTCTCTATCTTTGCTTCCTTCTCTAGCTCAAACTCTTCTGGGTGCTGCCTCTGGAAAATCAAACTACTGAGGAAATGGATCTCAAAAGTGTGTCCTCCATCTATCCATCAACTTCTTTTTATAATCCATTTTTGGACCTCCAACAACCAAGTTTAAAACATAATCAAGGGAACAAATTAATTACCTAGTCGATCTGTGTGAGTTTCTAGATAATTCTTACCTTATCTCAATTAAAACCCAATTTTAGTTTATTATATATTTTTAGTTATTTCAAACTATATTATATATGGAATTCATATGTTCATATTGTAATGAATCCCCAAAAAATGAGAATAAGACAAAAAATGGAGGTTGCGCCATCCAAGGCCACTTGGGCCAAATTTCAGGTGCCATTTGGCACCATGTGATTGGGCCATGTGGCAAGCCCTCATTGGTCCACATCATATGCCACCTGTACCACTACTTTCCATGTGTCGACTTGTGGGGCTGCCACATCACCTTTTTGTGGGTCCACCTATTTTGTTGACTGACCTGCCACATTAGACTTATGGGTCGCACTAGGCCTACCACATGTCATCCATATGGCCTGCCACGCGGCAGAATGTTGAATTTGACTTATTTTTTTGTTGTTTGGTGCAAAATTCAAACTACAATAAATTTCTCATACAAACTCTGATTTGATTTTCATTCACACCATTGGAATCGAGGCGACGAGCACTACAACTGTTTCTTGGTTGGAAAGAATTCTGACCAATTTTAATTTTGACAATTTCTAAGCCCTCTTGGTCTCCTGAGGGTTTCTAGAGCCACCCGGATCAATCCTCCCCACTTAGGAACTTTTGGTCCACCAAAAGCATGAAAATAATCTGCAGCTGCTTTGTACCTTTTCTAAACCTACAAGTGTCCTGAAAGGTCACCCTTCATTCTCCTTCACCTTTGATCTTCGAAGCCATAAGCGATGAGCTGACACCTGCATCCTCTGCAAACATGTAGTACAATCTTCTTACAAATTACATGCTTAATTACATGACCAACTATGACCCAAGAATCCCATACTTGCCATGAGTTTATAACTCATACTCTATGGTCAAGTTTACAAAAAAATGGAATCAATACCCTAGCTATCAATACAAGGCCAATACATCATTGTTGCTTCACAAGTAATGGAAAACACATCATCACTTTTACATTTTAAATTGCAACACAAGATTGACAAAGTAAGGCCATGACACACTACCACACCGAAAAACCATCTCTCACTTATCAAAGTGAATGGGTCCTATCTATGGTGCATTCGCTTGTTGAACAATTATTTCAATTGGCTTCTGCATTAATGCTTTGATTTTTAGGCACTGCTCTGGATGGAGCCTACAACACGTGGCTATTTGATGACCACTATTGTCACAATAATTGCAATGAGTATTCTTCCTCCATACCTACTTTACCTTCTTATTTTCCTGCAGTTGAGAAGCCCTTTTATGCCTCATCCTCTTTCGTGCTGCCATTCTTTTCCAACACTCAAAAAATACATGGTTATGTAATCCAGAAAAACTACATGTTTCTCGATGCCACGATTTATGTTAATTGTTATTGACATGCTTGTAATAAAAATGAACATTAGAATACTGAGGATTTTTATACCTTTATTTTTGTTCTCTGATGCAATCATGGTGATAAGAGCTTGCCTAAGCTCTTTCTCTGAAATGTGCGCTGTCATAGGATGATGGTGAAGTGTTCCCATCATTTTCTTTCCCAAATGGTTTCAACCATGTATGGGAATCTTCTAACATCTTTGAGCATTGTCCTTTAGTGTATCCCAAACCTGTGAATCGAGGTGTCTACACAACCTTCAACAGTGAAGTTATGCCTTGGCCATTAACACCAAGTCCTCCTCCTTTATATCCCATCTTGGTGAGGAGTCTCATGCCAGTTCCTGTAATGGGTATTTCCACATTCCCAACAAAAATAATAGCATGTTAATATGAAACTGAAGAGAAATCAACATTTTTTACCTCAACTATTGATTCTGAAATAGGGGATGATGGCTTCTTTAAGCCTTCGTTGCGTTTCAACTTATCCAAGGCCTCTTCTATGGCTCGCAACTGAAGCTGCAATATTCGTTTCTCTTCTTTCTCTTCTCGTAGTTGCCTCCTTAATTCAAAATTCTCTTCTAGAAGACTATGGTTGATCTCCTCATTCGAATGATGAGAAGACGATGAAGGTGATGAAGAAGAAGCATAAGCACTAGAAGATGTAGATGGAGCATCCTTCTTTGATATTTCTTTCTCCTCTTCCGCTATTCTCTTCTCATAAGTTCCATACAATATGTCTACCATTTTGGACATCCTCAGTATGACCTCATACATGTATTTTTCATCCTCCATTGTTACACGTTCAATCATTGTTCATGCTCACAATTCACATCAGCAAGAAGACTGCTCTGATACTGCTTGATCTGAGTTTGTCAGCTGCTTGATTTACCCATGATATTTTACTTCTGTGATGTGGTTACAATTTCACTAGAAAGAGCATTAAAATAACACATATTCATGCTTTAAACAAGAGGAAACAAGACAACAATCAGTAACATAAGAACACGAGACGTTGATAACGGATTTCACCCAGTGTGGGATACGTCTCAGGGCCCTATGCCAAAATGGGGCAGAGTGCATCAGATAGTGTTGGAAATGGAAATGATGTACATGGACTATGTTTTCTATCATACAAGGATATATGCCCTCAACATGAGTGTCTTGTCCCTCCACGAGACGTTTTTCTACAGGAACTCTCACTCACAATATACCTCCTATCATCATGACATAATCTCACACAAGGTGACAATGAGGATCCCTTCAACAATACATGGCAAATACATCTCACATGAAGTAGAAACATAGATCCCACAACATACATCGATCAGGGATCTAAACAACATATAACATCTCACAGCTAATGATCAAAGAAGAACATGACATAAATATTGCATATACCTCATCTCTTGAAGTTGGCTGAAGAAGTGGGTGCTCAGCTGCTGAATCTAGTTGCACCATCAAATTTGTGCTATCAAGAGGCTTAAAATCAACTGTCCACACTTGGGAATCTGACACCGTCACTCCAATATGTAAAATGGGCAAAAAATGGGAAGCTATGATACCAAAATGGACATCATTATTGAGTTCCTGTCGCTAAGAGGTGTAAAATCGACATAAAATTTGTCAAAAAGTGACTCTGGAAAGTTTGGGACCTAAAGGAATATTTTTGATGCCCCTCAAGATTCCTTGGGCAAGGTTCCACCCCTTTGGCTTCTCATGGTCCCACACCTATAGTCAAAATAATAATATTCATTGAATTGCATACTGGTCTGCTCCACGTTCTGCCTCCACTTTTCTCACGACTCCATTGGCCTCTCTGTGCCCTCATCTCTCATGTATTCTCCATCATTCTCTATGGTTTCCTTGAACCATTTGAATGGCATTTTTTGACAAAGTGTGAGGTTGGAACATTGGTTGGGATAATCATATTAAGATACTTGTTGTTGGGAGGTTTTGGGTTCAAATCCTATTGACTCCCAATATTGTTTGAAAGCCCATTTTTAGTTTTAATATTGTTTTTTAGTTTTTTCAAACAATATTATATATGGAATCGTATGTCCATATTGTAAAGACTCCCAAAAACATGAGAATAAGACAAAAAATGTACGTTGCACCATCTAACGCCACTTGGGCCTAATTTGAGGTGCCATTTGGCACCATGTGATTGGGCCATGTGGAAAACCATCATTGGTCCACATCATATGCCACCTCTACCACCTACCTGCCATGTGTCGACTTTTGGTGTTGCCACATCACCTTTTTGTGGGTCCACCTATTTTGTTAACTATTCTGCCACATTAGCTTTATGTGTCCCACTAGGCCTACCACATGTCATCCGTACATCCTTCCACATGACAGAATGTTGACTTTGACTAGTTCTTTTGTTATTTGGTACAAAATTAAAACTGCAATAACATTCTCATACAAACTCGGATTTGAGTGTCATTCGCACAATTAGAAATATGGCGACGAGAACTAAAATATTTTCCTAGTTCGAAAGCATTCTAACCACTTTGAATTTTGACCATTTTTGAGCCCTCTTGGTCTCCTAAGGGTGTTTGGAGCCACCTATATCACGATTGCAGCAAGTGGAATTTATTTTTCTAATTGTTTATTAATTAAAAATTTGTTTGCTATGGAAAGTACCAAATAAATCACACTGCAACCTTCATAAATAAAAGATAAAAAAAAAATAGCGTTGGAAACTGAAAAATGTTAGGACACACACATAAAAATTAACAGATTTATTTTCAGACAAAATTCCCTGGAAAAACCAAACTTGGGAAAATAGGGGCAACAACTAGGGTTTTTATTATTATGCAGTAGTCAGAAATTCCTAGTGAAATCTAGATGCCGAAATATGAAAATCCTGCAGAGAAAATACTGGAAATAGTCTAGTGGGGGATTTTCCTCACCCCACAAGAAAAATTGGGATCTAACTACAACCCCAAGTGAGTCATCTGAATTGCTTCTATGTAGGCCCGCATCACCCTATCATAGTCCCTTCCATGCTCATCCTCAATCAACTTCTCCTCAAGCCTTCTAGTATGTTTTTGACTGGGAAAATGTTTCTCCTAGCCTTTGGAATTTCCTTCCAGCCTCTAGAACTGAAACTTGTCTTCTCCCCAACATAATCGAATTGCCTTCTGACACTTTTGTGCAGCCATTGCATTAGCCTCACTATGGTTTTTATATCTCTTTGCAATGCACTTCACCGGATATGAAAAACTTCCTTCAACCTCACTGTCTTTGCCCCTCTCTTCCTCTGCTTCCTTCTCTGGCTCGAACTCTTTTGTATGTTGCCTTTGGAAATTTGAACAACCCAAGGAAATCAATCTCAAAAGTGTGTCCTCCATCTACCCATGAATTTTTTCTTATAATCATCTGTTGGACCTCCAACAACTAAGATTAAAACATAATCAGTGGCCCATATTAGTTCTCGATCGATCCATGTGAGTTTCTAGAGAATTTTCACCTTATCTCAATTAATTCTGATCAATTAACCCGTTTCCCTAAGTTTAGACTTAGGAAATAATTAAAAATTGGCTAATAATCTAATTGAGGCATTTCTAGGTGGAATTTCCAGAAGAATTTCTAGGTATGGAGATATCATGTGTTTTAGTCTCTCTTCAAATTTTCAAGACTAAAAAACCTATGATGTTATAAAAAATAACTCTTAACCAAGAAAAAACAATACTCTAAACCAATATTAAATAAATAATTTAAACGCATAATCCTTTTTATATATTATTTTTAATATTATTTATTCTTTTAAAACAAAGAAAACCATGGCAGATGCTTTGGAATTAAGGTTGTTAGAGACAATGGAGTGGGAGGACATTGTGGACTATGAGCCAAAGCTCGAATGGGGGAACAATTCTTCTCAGCGTCTTTGGAAACCATAGGAGCATGGTCAGGCGGGATAGACGTGAAGTCTGCTCCAATCATCATGTTAGAGAATGGCCATAGTAGTAGCAGATCATTGGTGGTCGGAATTGGGGTGGTAGGTTTTTCGGGAGTAAATTTTCAAGAAGTGCCTATGTGGATGTGAGACAGACTGCCTTTGCTGCAGTTTCTCATAATCAAACATGTGTGCAAAGGAAGGATAACAGGACATATCCCATGCTTTCACAACAAGTATTGGCACAATTAATGGGCACTAGTGAGTGTTTGGGGTTAGTATAGGTTCTAGGTCGAAACCCTCAAGCTCAGAGTGCAAGGAATTAATTATTTAAGGTCTTTGCAACGAGGTCTTCGGTGTCCATACTGGGGGATGTAGGGATGATGTCGCAGCAAAACAAAGTGGTCGAGGCAGGTGCAGGAGGAAAATAGGACCTTGATTCTAAAGGGTCGGAAAAATGGGGTAAAAGGAAGAGGTTGAAGTGCATCAAAATATCCCCTTCCCCATCATTGTTATTGCCAGTGAAAGATGCGGGGCTCTAGGAGGAAAAAATATGGCAAAACTCATTTTGGTTTGGAAGCCGAGGTGTCGCTTCTTGAAAAAAGGAAGGTTCTTAGATTGGGTGGAGAAGGAGCTTTGAGAGGTAGTGTCCAAAGAGCTAAAGGTATGAATGTTGGCCAATGTGTGCAACTTTTCTTTGATGCGATGGAGGAAGCAAGGAAGGTTGCACATATGGCCTGATATATTAAGTAGGCACCAGTGATATTTCAGTTTTGGACCCCTTTGTTCAATGTGGAAAAGGAGAAATGAGAGGTGGCTCTTCTAGGGGTAAGGATTTTGGGTCTAACCTCAAAAATTGTGGAATTACTATTAGTTTCAAAGTATTGGGAACCTATTGGGAAGTTATCTTGATCATAACAAGTCCTTTGTAATCACTCAGGAGTTCAGGGTGGATAGAATCTTGGGAAACATGGATCTTAGGAATGGCCTACCAGCAGAAATGAAGATCAATATGGAGGAGATGATTTGGAACCCCAACAACTATATTATGGAGTATTTTTCCTTTATCGAATATGCCATGAACATGGCCACCTCACCAAGGAATCTAAGATGAAATTCAACTGAAAAGAGGGTTGCATCCCAAAGAAGTAGGCGGTGGAGTTGAATATTGGCATGGAAAACTCTAAGAAAATGAGCGACAAGGGAGAGGAAGAGGCAAGGCTAGCCCACACATCTCTTTTCATTGATAACAAGAGGGAGGTTGTGGGTTAAGATACTATGGAGCTGAGGAGCGATGTAGGACTTTAGGTGATGTAGGTCCCTCCCTTGTAGGATAAAGCACCAATGTAACAAATCTTTATTCTAGTTGGAGCAGTAGAATAGATTATCCATCTTCTTTATTAAACTCTTCCAGTTTCCAAAAGCATGCATTTCTTGAATTTTTCTAAGAAGAAAGTAGAGTCTCAGTCGTTATTCATTTAGTCAAAGGTTTTGGGGTAGGGGTAGTGGAAGGAGGGGGTGTTGGGCATCTAGCTTAGGTGGCACCTAATAGGTCATCTGGGAAAGGGATTTAGTGGCCCTGTCACTCAATTTATACATGTCACTTTCAGAGAGCTCAGAAACGAGGGATCTGACCTACACCCTTCGTTTGAGGAAAATTTTGGTGCCCTTGGATGGTCCGAGGATAGGACTAGGAAATTTGGAGTGGTAAGCATCAAAAGGGAGGGGGAGAGGGTGTAAATATTACTTGTTCAAAGAAAATTAAAAATCTAAGGTGGAGTTGGTTGGGGGAAGAAAAAAATCAATCGAAGGAGCCCTTACAGTATGGAAAGCCCCAATAATGGTGACTCATTGAAATTAATCTCTTTGAATTGGAGGGGGCTAGCATGCCCTCACAAAAAATGCACTCTCAAGAGGCTAGTAGAAGTAGAAAAACTAGAGGATATTTTTCTTCAAGAAACCCTTGGCTCTAAGGATGATATTGTAAGGGTTTTGGAGGAATTTCTCTCAGGATGGAAGTTCTTGTGGTTTGATGCATATGGAAGAGCAGAAGGAATAACAATATGATGGTTTCCTAGGTCAATTCGGGTGTAAATTAGTTGATTATTTTCTTTGGGGCTTTGGATGGAGGTGGTGAGTGAGGTTCTGGGGTGGACATTCACTCTCAATAATGTGTATGGGCCCAACAGAAACACACAATAGTTTTGGGACTCCCTATTCAAAAAGAAATTGTGATATCCATAGGGCTGATTCTAAGTGGGGACCTTAATTTTTCACTGGGAGTAGCAGAGTCCTGGGGAGCCAGGGCCATCTCGGATCTGTTGAAAAATTTCTTCATTAATATACTAGAATTTAAAAGATATATGGATGTGGATTTTATCAAAATTAATCCTACGTGGGTGAACAACAGAACTGGGAATGACAAGATATCCAAGAGGGTGGATCACTTCTTAGTAGAAGAGGGACTGACATAAGGAAATTTGATGCCCAAACAATGGGCCTTTTATGGAGGGTTTCCCGATCACTCCCCCATACTCCTAGAAGTGGATATAGGAACGAGGAATCCCTAAGGGCCATTCAAGTTTAATTCCCCTTGGCTTAGAGAGGAATCCTTTATTTATTTCGTAAGGAAATCTTGGATCCCCTTTGACCCAAAAGTTCAACAGTCAATGGCCCAACAATTTGAGGAGAACTTGAAAAGAATAAAAAAGGAAACCAAGTGTTGGGGATTGGCTCATAAGGAAGAAAGAAATAAGGAGTTGTAGGATATTGAGTTTTCACTTAGGGGGTGGGAAGAGAGGCCAGAGGAGGGTTTTGTTCTGCATAAGATAAAGAAAGGACGTTGGGACTAGAGAAAGGAAGAAATCAATTTTGAAATTGCAAGAGGAGGAATGGAGTTTAAAAATCAGTGAAACTTGGTTGTCTAGTGGTGATGAAAACACTAACTTTTCCACAATTTTTCCAGAGGAAGGAAGGTGAATAACACAATTTAGAGCATGAAGAATGAGGAGGGTTTAGAGGTGGTAGATTTAGAGGGTCTGGCTTGTCCTAGTAAGGCCTACTTTGCATTAGAGGAAATTTTAGCCTAAATGTGCCCATGAAATTTTCATGTTATTTCCATGTCATAATATGTAAACGAATCAAAATAATTTAAATTTAAAAAGAGGTATATGTAAATATTTTGGAAGGAAAATAAGAAAAAATATTTTTTAAATTGTATTTTTGTCTTATCTCCTTAACACTCTTTTTTTTAATGTATCTTCATTTTTTGTGAATGTGTACCTTCACAAAATTATGCATAATGGGTACTCGTTGGATGTGGAATTTAATTCCCCATCCAATGAGTGTCTACACTTGAAATTTGAGTAAATATATAAGGAGATAAGCCAAATATACAATTAAAAGAAAACATTTTTCTTCTTTTCCCTCCAATATTCATAACTCTTATTTTATTAGTTTTCCTTAGAAGGCCACTTTTAAGCTGAAATTTCCTCTAATGAAAACTTGTTTAAGGATATAGAGTAAGAAACTATGGGGGAAGTAGTCAAAACATCAATGTTTTTCCTCAGTTTCGTAGATCAATAAGGGAATAGAGGGTTCACAACCCCTATCATCGAAGCTAAGATGAAAGGTGTGTTGTTTAAATTTTAGACAGATAAGAGTCTGGGTCTGGATGGGTGTGGGGTGGATTTTTCTTAGGGCTATATGAGGTACTCGAAGATGACCTCTTAGAGGTAAGAGAATAATCTTGAAGAGAAGGATTGATGCTCTCTGCTTTCAACACAACCTTCCTAGCGTTAGTTCGCAATAAGGACTCCCCAAACTCCTTTGAATATTTCAAACTCGTTTCTTTATGCAACATTGTGTACAAAATTATAACAAAGATAATTTCTAACAGGCTAAATCATATCCTTTTAGCGTCAATCAAGGAGGATCAATTTGGTTTTCCGGAGGACAAACATATCCATAATGTGGTGGGGGAAGCCCAACATGGTTTGCATGGTCTTAAGGTACAATATCAGAAGGGTGATATAATGAAAATTGATCTATCAAAGGTGTAGAATAGGGTAATTTTGATTTATCTGAGGTTTTTTCTAACACATTTTGGTTTTGGACTGGAGTTTTTTTATGTGGGTAATGAGTTGTATTTAGTCGATATCGTTTGGAGCCCTCATTAATAGGGCCA
This sequence comes from Pinus albicaulis, assembly GCA_034641835.2. Taxonomy (NCBI): domain Eukaryota; kingdom Viridiplantae; phylum Streptophyta; class Pinopsida; order Pinales; family Pinaceae; genus Pinus; species Pinus albicaulis. The sequence goes on from CM076575.1 coordinate 1,740,123,502, forward strand.
TGTCCCCTTTATTTCATGCACATAGAGGGTTGTGACAAGGGTGCTTTCTCTCCCCCTTTCTCCTATTATTGGTAACTAAATATCTTAACCACCTCATTTTGAATGCCAAGTGAAGGGAGAATTCCAGGGAACTATGGATTTCAGGGCTTTCTTTATTACTCACTTATTTTTCATTGATGACATTATTATCTTCTCCAATCGCGGGCTACAGGAGTTATCAAAGATAAAATATATTCTAAAGTTATTTAGGAAGGCGACAAGGATTCTAACTAATCCAATAAAATCTTTTTTTGTGGTTAATAACATAGAAGGAAGGGAGTGGAGGAGGCTTGCACTATTTTTCCCCTATGACATAAAAGACTTGGATGAAGGTATAAAATACCTTGGATTTTAGCTAAAGCCCAACTGCTATCAAAAGGAATATTTGTATTGGTTGATAGAGAGAATTTAAAAAGGGATAAAAGGATGGTATTCCTGATGGTTGTCTTGAGTAGGAAAGATGGTGTTGATCAAATATGTACTAGAGGCCATTCCAATGTATTGGTCCTTTATGTTGTGGATCCCGAAATTAGTCCTGGAAAATATTAGGATGATATGTTTTAGAGTCTTATGGTTTGGAATGCAGGATCAATCCATATTCGCTTGGGTTAAATGGGAAAGAATTTTTCTTCCCAAAAATATGGGGGGATGGGGGTTGAATAAAATATTCAAGTTTGCATATTGTTGGATGAAAACGTAGGATGAAGGTTGATATCCTCTAATAGTCTATGGACTAAAATTGTTACTCAAAATTATATCTCTCCAAATTCTTTGGAGGATTGGATAAGATGAGAGGATAATCCTCATGATAATGCCTCAATCATCTAGAGATCACTACTTAACTTGTTTGATGCTATAGGTAATTTTTTGGCTTGGTAGGTAGGGAGAGAAAGTAAGGTCAAAGTGGGGATAGACCCGTAGCCTAGTTCTAGGCAGGGTCATAGAATCTCGCAAGATCTCATTGAGGCCTTGAGAGACAGGGGTTTAGTAAGACTTTATCAGGTGACAGACCCCGGGATAATAACGATAATGAGGTATGGATGGAGATTGAAAAAGGATATGGGGATAGCTTTGGAGTTTCGGGAGGCGTGGTGTGGGTGTTTTAATTCCCTCGGAAGAGGGCATGTACACCTTACAAACATTCATGATAAGTTGTGGTGGAGGGCCTCTCCCTCAGGGGTGTATACTCCTAAGGAACGATACATACTACTTTCAACATATTTTTCCCCTAGGGAAGAGAAATGGTGGTGGAGACATATATGGAAAGAAAAAATTCCTCCTAAAGCTAAGTTATCCATATGGTTCTTACTAGAATACAAGGTCCCAGTCTGGAATATCCTCCAAATATTATTCATGGTAGGGCCAAGATGGTGTTCTCTATTGAAGAATGACAAGGAGTCCTTGTTTCATGTTTTCCTCAACTACCCTTTAAACAAGCTAGTTTGGATAATAGAATTAGGGTCATTGGGAATGAGACTTCATTGGGAGAGATTTTTAGTAGAAGAAACCTAGAGGAGGTGGTTAGAAAATTAGGAGCCCAAAAAGGTCAAATCCTTATTGCTTATTTTCATTTAAGGCATCTGGCTAGTCAATAATAATGCCATATTCCTGGACAAGGCATCGAATCCCAATCGATTTGTGGTGGAGGAAATGGAAATAGTGAGCCACATCCCCCAAGAGAAGGATGGGGCAGCTCCCAGAGTGATAGATGATTTTGGTATGAATCGCAACAAGCCATGGTGTTTCTTTGATGGAGCTTCTCAAAATGGAGGGTTACCCTACGAGGATGGATTCGTTTTACACCTACCAAAATCCAACCATTTTGAAGTCACGTGAGGGGTGGGAGGAGGTTAAAACAATTGGGTAGAGTTGGTGGCATGCGAAATTCTATTTTTTTTCACTCTGGAAAAAGGAGTGTATCAGACTTAAGTATACGAGGACTTGTTGTTGGTTGTGAATTGGATTAGATAGACTCAAGAGTGCATAAAGAATGATTTAGTTCCTTTAGTATTGATTTATTATGTCTCAAACCGATGTTCACTTTCTTTGATGTTACCCATGTCTATAGGGACCAGAATGGATTGGATGATCAACTCTGCAAAGTAGGTTTAGTGATGGATCCAAGTTCATGAAAGGTGTTATCTTTAATAACAATTACGTTGGTTAAGAGTGTCTTTTTGAGTTAGGTCAAGTTGTTTTGGTAAAAGAAAATCATGAAATTGATTAAATTTCATGTTTGGTATATAGTCCTAATGGTTTTAAGTGGTTATAAGTCATGTGACTAAGGTATTGTCATACGTAAAATTCAAAAATATGATTGCATGAGGTTAATTAAGTCACTTTTTGAAACTTGGCACATTTCACCCGAGTCCCCAACATTTTCTGTGCAAAATAGGTTGTTTTCACTACATACTCACCTGACAGTTCCGTAGCGAATATGTCATCCCACTAACTGAATTTGCTACGAACTCGCGTTTTTCTGCTAGCGGTAAGGGGATCGGTAAGTTTCCATATTTTTAGTGGTTAGAGGTCAGTTTTTCATCGTGAATATATATGTTTTGATTCATCATTGATGTATTGCATGCTCGGCAATCATCACACAAACATCATTTTGTTTTCCATCGCACTTTTCTTTCCTAATTTAGCCTTCATCCATTTGAGCAATAGAACTTACCTTTCTATCATTGTGAGCTACTTGATTCATTTTACAACACTTTGCACTTTTGTCTCTTGTCTAGCTGTTGTCTTAGGTTAGCTCCCACCTCTCCCAAAAAAGCAGCTTGTTGTCTTATACAGTTTTTGCAGGTGTTAAGAGTTCAAGTAGGGAAGTGTTGTTTTGAAGGAAATGGCTTCACATAAGAAGACTAATAAAGGAGTTTTTTTAGTAAGATATGAGCCTATGGACCTGAAAATGATTATGGAGGATCCAAGTTTTGCACAAGCCTTCACAAATGTTGGTTGCATGAGATTTTGTCAAAAGTTGCAGGGGTACCATGCACAACTCTCCAAATATTTTGATCTCAAATTTGTTGGCACAACTTTAAAGGTTGGCATACTAAGTTTTGCAGTTTCTCTTGAGACTATTGCTTAAGAAACAAAAATTCCGAGGTCAGGAGAACAATGGTTCAATGACAACAAGTTCAAACTACATAATTGTGATGAGTTTCTAAAGTAGGAACATGTAGGAGTTGATATGACCTCAGGTATACCCAGTATTTTCCTTAAGGAAAAATATTCAAAGTTTTTGATGGTAATCCAAAAGTATTTTACATGTGAGGGTAGATTTCACATGATCTACCAATATCATTTTAGGCTCTTACTCCACTTCACAGGTTAACAGCTCCTAGATCTTCCATTTTTTATTTTCATAAGCTCAGGTAAGATGTCTGATAAAGTGAAAGTCAGACTTCAGAGTAGTGACACATCTATATTTCATCATCACTTAATCAAGTTGTTGGTAATGGAAGAATTGGGGAAATTGAATAGGGGTTGGGCTACCTTTCTGTTTTTAAGTGGTTATGATGTGGATGTGCTTACTCGAAAGAAGACACCCAAGTCAAATACAAGCACTCCCAAGAAGGATAAAGAGACCATAACTGAAGTAGAGGTTGGACTTGAAGAAGAAGTGCAGCCTATAGTAGAACCCATGGAGGTATAAATTGAACATTTGCAGGAAACAATGGCACCTTAGCCAACACCTGCATGTAGCAAGCTAAAATATGACACAAGGGCTCATAAGAGAATCACTAGGAGTCAAACAAAAGGAAAGCATAAAATTTAAGACATTCTACAGGCCATTGATATTGAGGAGATGCATGTGGTAAAAGTTGCAAAGATTAAATAATCTAAAATGTAGAAGAAGGGTCTCACAGCAAAAAATCTTGATTTCTTAAGTGAGGATTCAGGTTTTGTCTTCAAGGCTAGACAAAATTTTACAAGGTCAAAACTCTCAAAAGGAGGCAAGATTGATAAGATGTATAAGGATACAGAAAAGAAGAAGAAACACATTGTGGAAGAGATCATTGAGTTATCCCCGGCTAAAGCAGAAATCACCAAGTCACAGAAAGGAAAAGAGAAAGTCCAAGAGAAATCTGAAGTGGAACTTCTTAGAAAGAAAATTAAATAAGCCAAAGATGAGGTCTTAGAAACCAAGCTGGAGTTGGAATATTTTAAACAAGAAAGGAAGGAGTTGCCAGATTTGAAGAAGGAAGTCAACAACAAATCAATTTTTATGATGAAGTGGCAGAAAGGTCAAAGAAAATGATAAAAATAACAGTACCATTATATAGGATTATGAAGCACACCATGAGGAGAAATAGGTGGTTGCGGGCAGAGAGGAGAAAGATGCAAAATCAAGTTAAAGAGCTAGAAATTCAAATGGAAATGGTGCAGACAGAGTTAAAGAAAAAATTCTTGAAAATGATAATGGTGGATGAACTATTGTGGATGAACCTACTGCCTCTTGAGGAGGGTAAGACAATTTTTTAACCAATTTTGTCTCAATATTCTCCCTCTCATCATTTCACATAGCTATGGATAGTTTTTGGAGGTAAGAAGTGGAAATTTCAAATTTTGGAAAATATAAAGCAAGTTTGTAGCGTACTCTAGGGTTAAAGCCGAGTTTTCGCTACGAACTTGCTGAAGATGATTTTATGTTACAATTTCCAAAGTTTTTCATAAGAGGGGTGGGTAAAGGTATGTATTTAAGTATTTTGGCCTAATGAATACCCTCCAATGAGAAAATATGTCAAAATGGTTGCATAAATTTCCAAGTGGAGAATGCTACAAACTCTTCGCTAGGGACTTTCCTAGAGTGCTATGTTTTTGCAACGAGGGGAAATTTTGATGTTTTTGAAGCATTAAATGTTTTTTGGGAGCACATCAGTCATATGGATATGTTAAAGTGTATCAGTGGAGACTCTAGTTGGTAAGAACACTCAACAAGGAAGGTGTTTGTGCTGCTAGCTCATCATTATTGACAAATCATAAAGCACAACAACACATCCATAAAATTTGAGAAGAAGACCCTAGATTCCAGTGTGGTTGTTTATTACTAAGTCATGGTAATTTCCACCTCTGGCAAATTTGTCTTGTTCGATAAAAATCATCATGTATGGGTCATTTAAGAGTTGTTAGTGAAGTAAATGGTGTTAGAATCCTATTCGGTTTTAAACTCTTTCTAAACAGAAATATCTCTATATTCTCTCCTTTTAATAAGTTCCTTTTTGGATAAGGTGTCTTTAGTAGTTTCAATGGTCTAGCCGAGGTGGAAGAATTCATGTAAAAGGTCTCTAATTCTATAAATATGGAGATGAGATAATTAAGGAGGGTTTATCGATGTTATGCCTTATGCTACTTTTGTAATATTTCCAGTCAGTAATATAAAATTGTAGAAAGCTTCTTTCAGACCTGAGATTCTTCATTTACTCTTATGCGTGTTTTTCTTATCTACCTTTTTAATGTCCATTCATCTTACTTTATGCATAATCACTTGGAATTCATGGTTAAACATGTTCCAACTTCCTCTATGCATCTAGTTTGTTCTTCAAGTTATGTTTTTGATGAGAGTACAAATGTCTCAGCTTCCATGAAATATTTTTTATGTAACTGAGTTTCACACCGACTCCATGCCCAATGGTAGCCATTCATTCACATCCTTCACCTGCAAAAAACCATTCAAAACACACTCAAGAGTTAGCCATCTTTGTTCTAAGCATTGTTTATTGAAGATTATACATTTCCTTGAGAGATCCCTCTATGGTTGGAAGGGCTAACTTCCAACCATAAGTGGTTTGAAAAAATTACATTGAATTGACTATTGAGCAGCCCAGTCAGCTTCAGTTTGGTGTTAACAGAAGGTCACAAAGTAGAAGGATGGATTGAGGAGGATGTCACACATGTGGCCTTATAAGGGCCTTCTTCAATAATTTTGTTTTTTATGACTATGCGACACTATGAAAACTACAAAATTGGTGTTTTTTACTCGTCTCTGTTACTCCTGTATTTTTGTTTACTCGGAATTGGTGGTCGGAATTAGATCATGCATCCATTGTTTTGATTAACCCACAATTATTATTCACTGATAGGAGTATATATTTTAAGTTAGGGTGGAAGTAGATGTTTTGATTTTTGTTTTTTAATATTAATTGACGGGTGAGATTGAATCTGGGGTGAATATGCCATGGATATGCTTCATCTCAATTCTAAATCGACGACTCAAGCCTTGAGGAGCTCAAAGAATTCAGATGAAAATTATTTTTTCACCTATAGGGAAATGGTTGAAATTAATGATGGTCTCTATATTACATTTGGCACGACCATACTTTCATTGTCTTGGCCTAGGGAGTGACACAAAGGGTGGCTGCTCGTTTATCCAAGGTGGCCACGTTGCATTAAATTCCACTATGGCTCCATGTTACAATGAAAGCATTAAGCCATATGGTTTTATCCCTCTTAGTGTGTTTCTCAATTGCATCCATGCACGGATCCACTTGCAAAATGGCCAAGAGGGTTTTTGAGAGGATGGGTTTCCAAGCGAGTTGTCTCTAGAAAAATGGAAGGGAAGAGATGATGTGTCGTCCTGGGTAGAGAAGGTTTGTTGGGATCCTTGATGGACACTAGGTTGATTCTTTTTCTTTCGCCAATTTCTTCCTCCAGCTCAGAGACTGTTGCTCAACAATTTTGCATTGAAATAGGTATCCCTTAAAAATCCATCTGGTGCGCAAAGTGAAAGATGGGGAGATTTATTCTGCATGATTGATTCTAAGGCTGTTGTAATACTTTAGTCACAACCACAATTAATAACCATGTTTATGTAAATTTTGTAGGAGTTGAATCAAATCGGGGTGTTATGATTCGGAAGACAAAATCTCCAAGAAATGCAGATATGAAGATGATTGTGAGGACTCACTTTCATCGATGGAGGACCTTGATTTTTCCTATTAATTTATTAACTATTATCACTTGATTTTAATGTCAATAAGGTTTTATATTTTTAATATTGTTCGAGGGGATTTTAAGAATGAACCCTAGCCAAGCAGATCAAATTAATTATGTTCTATCATTTGTGATATACTACACATTTCAACCTGTCATTATTTGGGTATGAAAGTGTGTGCAGATTTGGGGTGAAGTTCTGAAAATTATTTGCTTAATTGTTTCTTAATCTATATTCAACATGATATTTTCGTAATTGTTTCCAATCCCACGATATTTTCAGTCAATATCTAACCATTGCAACCTCCAAGGGCATCATACATTCGCAAAAACTGTGGCTAGATTCTTTCGCAACCGTGTTCTTCTTTTCTACATGATGCGTCTACAATTTTTCGTATATTTGCCAACGTTGGATACTCAAATATGAGCACTAACCCCTTTAGGTTCTCAGCATTGGAAATATCAAAAAACCATAACAGAGAAAAGAAAACATTTTGCATGGTTCATTAACCTAGTAGCTTGTGAAATATAGGGATCTATTTTATGTGGTATTTTTTTAAAATATTTTGAAATTTAAAGGAAATAAGCTAAGTAATTATAAATAGTTGTGGCAATGCACCTCAAAATGCCTTCATCTTGTTTTTGGTGTTCAATGTACAACTTCTACAAGGAGTTCTTACTTTCCCTGTGTAGTTTCGAGTGCAATAATGTTGGATCTCTCAATGTTATTGGAACTTAATACAAAAATTTTGTACTTACCTCTTTTTCTTTCCATTAAATGTTGTACTGAGGTGTTCATCGAATCTATGTAAATATAAAGGGATTTTTTTCTCATAATATTTTGATTTTTTATTAAAATAAATTTTATTAATATCCAATATTTATAATAAATTTTATTAATATTCAATATTTAGAACATTATAATGATGAGAGAAAGTTTAATCTTTGTAAAAAATTAACTATTTTGATTGCATGTCCATGGCTAGATTCGGGTGGATGTCCTGGCTTGAGTCCATGAGTCATTGAAGAAGGCTTTCCAGGTAATTTCCTGCTCAAAATTATATCCTCTAATCATGCCATACTGACTTTATATGAATTTTCTATATAGTAATAATGATATCATTTTTGGGATTCAACTACGTTAATGTAGTCATTCATCTATGACCATTTCCATGAGAGGTAGTCGTAACTGACTAATTTCTCATGATTTTTGGATAGTCCACTTAGCACTCAAGATTTTTGAGTGCTAAGTGGACTATCCAAAAATCATGAGAAATTAGTCAGTTACAACTACCTCTCATGGAAATGGTCATAGATGAATGACTACATTAACGCAGTTGAATCCCAAAAATGATATCTAATATAATGCACTGCGGAAACCCCTCATACTTAAAGTAATAATGATCTTAGTAAATTATGCAAATAATCTTTCAGTTGATGTGATAAATGGTGTTATCCGTTGCACATGTTATAGGTCTATTTTACTTCCTTTTGATGTTGATCTCATCCAGATTTGCAGTTTAAATTTAGAGGACAACACAATTGAGTTCTTTGTAATCATTATTGTGTACGAGTCCCATTTTAATCAAATGAAGGATATTTTAGCAATGGTCAATTTACAATGTATAAAATGCATTTAACGATTGTCAACGAAAGAATGAAATAAGTTTGTCGATAAATTCTTTTCTCGCATTTCGAACGAACAAAAAATTTAAAAATTTAATTAAATATTATCAAATAAATATAAAATTAATGTTGATTTTATGTTACGAGTAATCAAATTAAAGACATTGCGCGAAATCGTTCGAGAATAAGTATTTAGCCATTGCATATCATCGCTTTTAATTTTGGAGTTACTAAGAATATACTTTAAATGTTTTCATCAATTAATGTGATTACACAATTAATAAACTCCAATGTATTGCAATGATTAAATTAAGAATACTATTACATGATTAAATTAAGAATACTATTACATATAGTTTGGGAATAATCCTATCATTGGTTTTAATTTCGATGTTAGTTCGGAAATAGTTTGGAAATAAGCATCTAGCCCCGGCCTATCATTGGTTTCGATGTTACTTTGGAAATAATATAGGTGTGTTAAAATGCTTTCTTCCCATTTAAGTAATATTCTTACAAAATGATAAACTACAATATATTACCAAAAGAACGTTGTTTAGAAGGTTAAGACATAATTCGAAAATATTAGAAAACTATGAACGAATGTCAACCTTAATTTGCATAATTAGTAAATGTTTTTTTTAATAAAAATTATTTGTATTATAAAAATGTGATAATTTTATTATTTAAATTAAATATATATTTTTATATTATTGTTAAATAGTTTCAAAATTTTGTACTTCACAATAGATGATAGTATAATCAAATTTTAAAAGATGTTTATGTCTTTTTTATAAGGATATCATCATGCAATCACTTAATAATAAGTATAGTTGTAAAGAGTGTTTGGTTTAATACATCTTTAATTTGGTAGTAACTTGGATTGGTTTTTCGAGTTTCATTTTCATAATCTCCACTCTTTGTTGAACTATTTATCGCTCTTTATTTCTCAAGGAACCCATTGATAAAATAATCGTTGAAAATGATATATTTGAATAGATATCTATATCAATCATTATGTTCTTAAGTGCAATGCATTGACCTTACAATTCAAGGATTTACATTTTTTGTTGCTTCAAAATTTCCCAACAAACAGATTCATTGTCTATCTAATATGACAAAGATTGTCTCGAGATGAAAATCAATGATGGTCAACCATGGTCCAACGTCGCATTGTGACAAAGGTTGTCTCAGTATGAAAATCAATCATGGTGAACCATGGTCACATTGTGACAAAGATTGTTTCAATATGAAAATCAACCATGGTCCAGTGTCACATTGTAAGAAAGATTGTCTCAATATGAAAATTAATCATGTTCAATCATGGTCCAACGTTGCATTGTGACAAAGATTATGTCCATATGAAAATAAACCATTTTTATTTTAATGTTTATAATATTTTTCGTAGGGTTTATATACCTTGGGTTTATAATATTAATTTGTTGGGTTTAATATTATTCGCTTGGGTTTATAATCCCTTGCATTTTTAGTATTAATCCCTTGGTCTTATGATATGAACCCCTTAGGTATAATATTATTGATAGGGTTTATAATATTAATCCTTGGGTTTAGCATAAATCTCTTGGGTTTATAATCATGGTCAGCCATGGTAAACCATGGTCCAACGTCACATTGAAACAATGATTATCTCAATATGAAAATCAAACATGTTCAACATGTCAATCATGGTCAACTATGTTCCAAAGTCACATTGTGACAAATATTTTCTCATTACGGGAATTTTGAGTTCTAAAATGGGCCCCCTAAGAAAAATGTACAACAAAAATAAAAATTTTTAAAAACCAATGGGATTCAAGATGATGATGTCAACCATGGGAGATGATTCACCATTTTTTAAGTAAAAGGGTAAAAACATTAAAAAATAATAAACTAATAAAACTAAATTTTTAACTCATATTTTCAACTTATATCCTAAATTTTTTCTCAAATTTCAAGCAGGAGTACTCGTTGGATGCAAAATTTAATTCCTCATCCAAGCAGTACCCATGTTGCATACTTTCGATGGATCCTGCTACACAAAAAATGAGAAATACATGAAAAATGCATTTGTAATCATGTTTTTCATGTATTTCTCATTTTTCGTGTAGCGAGATTCATCAAAAGTATGCAACATGGGTACTCCTTGGATGAGGAATTAAATTTTTCATACAATGGGTACTCCTGCTCGAAATTTGAGTAAAAATTTGGGAGATAAGTTAAAATTACGAGTTAAAAAAATAGCTTTTTCTTTTTTCCCTATAAAATTTGATGATGTAATCAAATCTTATTTTCTTATTTCCACTATTATTTTATAATTTCGTTATGAGACCCATTTCGGACCTCAAAATTCCCCTAATGAAATATGAAAATCAACCATGGCCAACAGTGGTTAACTATGTTCAATCATGGTCAACCATGGTCCAACGTCGCATTGTGGAAAAGATTGTCTCAATATGAAAATAAATCATGCTCAACTATGGTCATTCATGGTGAAACATGGTAATTCATGTTCAATATGAAAATCAGCCATGATCAGTCATAGTTAACCATGGTCAACCATTTTCCAATGTCACGTTGTGACAAATATTGTCTCAATATGAAAATCAACCATGTCAAGCATCCTCAACCATGATCAATCATGGTCAACCATGCTCCAATGTCGGATTGTGACAAAGATTACCTTAATATGAAAATCTACCATGGTCACTCATGGTAAACCATGGTTAATAACTATGGTTAGATTGTGACAAAGATTGTCTCATGGTCCAACGTCACATTGTGACAACCATGGTCAATCATGTTCAACCATCGTCAACCATGTTCAATCATGGTCAGCCATGGTCCAATGTCACATTGTGACAAAAATGGTCTTAATATGAAAATAAACCATGATCAATCATGGTCATCCATGGTCCAATGTCACATTGTGACAAATATTGTCTTAATATGAAAATCAACCATGGTAAACTAGGGTCAACCATGTTCAATTATGGTCAAACATGGTCCAATGTCACATTATGACAAATATTTTCTCAATATGAAAATCAATCATGGTAAATAATGGTAATTCATGCTGAACCATGGTCAATATGAAAATCAATCATGGTCAACCATATTTTTTTCAGGGTTTATAATATTTATCTTAGGATTTATATATATTGGGTTTTCAATATTAATCCCTTGGGTTTAATATTATTCCCTTCAAATTTTAGTATTAATCCTTTGGTTTTATTAGTACATTTGGTTTATAATATAAATCCCTTGGGTTTATTAATCTAAGGGTTCACATTCATAGGGTATAATATTATTGATAGGGTTTATAACATTAATATTAAGGATTAATATAAACCCCTTGAGTTTATAATCCATCGAGTTTATAATATAAATTCCAATCATGGTCAACCATGATGCAACATTCCATTGTGACAATGATTATCTCAATATGAAAATCAACCATGTTTATTTTAGGATTTCTAATATTTATCTTAGGGTTTATATACCTATGTTCTATAATATTAATCCCTTGGGTTTAATATTATTCCCTTGGATTTATAATACTTTGGGATTTTAGTATTAATCACTTGGTTTTATTATTACATTGGTTTTATAATATCAATCCCTTGGGTTTATTAATCCAGGGGTTCATATTCCTAGGGTATAATATTATTCACAGTATTTATCATATTAATCTTTGGGTTTAATATAAATCCCTTGAGTTTATAATCAGGGTCAATCATGTTCCAACGTGACATTGTGAAAAATATTATTTCAATATGAAAATCAACTATGGTCACCCATTGTTACCCATCATCAACCTGGTGAACGATGGTCAACCATGTTCTATTGTCACATTGTGGAAAAAAAATTCTTAATATGAAAATCAACCATGGTCAGGCATGGTCAACCTTGGTCCAACTTCACATTGTGACAAAGATTGTCTCAATATGAAAATGATTCATGATCAACCATGGTCAACCACGGCCCAATGTTGCATTGTGACAAATATTATCTCAATATGAAAATCATTCTTGGTGAGCCATGGCAAACCATGTTTATTTTAATATTTATGATAATTATCATAGGATATATATATATATATATATATATATATATATATATATATATATATATATATATATATAAAAACTTGGTTTATAATATTTATTTTGGGGTTTATAATATTTATCTTACGATTTATATGCATTGGGTCTATAATATTAATCGCTTGGGTTTATTATTCATTTTAGTTTATAATATCATTCTCTTAGGTTTATTAATGTAAGTGTTCTTATTCCCAGGGTATAATATTATTCATAGGTTTATCATATTAATCATAGGGTTTAATATAAATCACTTCAAATTATAATCATGTTCAACCATTTTCAACCATTATCGACCATGGTCAATCATGGTTGACCATGGTTAATCATGGTTGACCATGGCCAATCATGGTCAACCATGGTACAATGTCATATTGTGACAAAGATTGTCTCAATATGAAAATCGACCATGGTCAGTCATGGTCAACCATGGTCCAATTCTGCATTGTGGCAAAGGTTGTCACAATATGAAAATCAATCATGGTCAATGATTGTCCAAAGTCGCATTGTGACAAAGATTGTCTCAATAGGAAAATTGATCATGGTCAAGCATTGTCAATCATGGTCAAGCATGATCATCCATGGTTAATAAAAATGGTCACATTGTGACAAACATTGTCTTTTGGTCCAATGTCACATTTTGATAACCATGGTCAATCATGTTCAACCATGCTACAACGTTGCATCGTGAAAAATATGGTCTCACTATGAAAATCAACCATTTTCAACCATGGTAAATGATGGTCCAATGTCGCATTATGAAAAATATTTTCTCAATATGAAAATTAATCATGTTCAACCATGCTCCAATGTTGCATTATGACAAATATTGTTTAAATATGAAAATCAACCATGGTCAACCATGTTTATTTTAGGGTTTATAATATTTATCTTAAGTATTATATACCTTGGGTTGATAATATTAATCCCTTGTGTTTAATATTATTTCTTTGGGTTTATAATACCTTGCATCTTTAGTATTAATCCCTTGGGTTTATTGATCTAAGGGTTCATATTCCAAGGTTATAATATTATTCAAAGGGTTTATAATATTAATTCTATTTTTTAAATATAAATCCATTTTTTTATAATCATGGTCAACAAGTTTATTCCACTTGTATTAGGTTATAAAAAAATGAATTTAATGGCTTTTTGAATATGCTGCTGCGATCGGGGATGACCTAGATCACACTGCTGCTGCGGCCGCGCTTGGCTGAGCCAACGTCCTCATCCCCTGCTCCCATTCTTCTGCTAGCATGGCTCCTTCGGGCTCTTTCTCGAAGGCTGCCATTGCTCAAATGGCTTTTTCCGCCGTTGTTAAATCTTTTCCGCCTCAGCAACCTCACCTGACAATCTCTAAATTTGTGAAGAAACTCGATGGCCTGCAGGAAGTCATTCTCCCTCCATCTCTTCCTCGCATGGCCGCTCTCTCTCTCTAGCTGAAAAAGGACTTATTGGTCAATTTAATGGGCTTTGGCCCTCTCCGAAGATGGTGCAGCGATGGGTTGAGCGAAATTGGACTAATAAAATTAATGGAAAAATCTCCATCTGTTATTGTGGGAAAAGGTATTTCACTTTTCACTTCAAATCCAAAGAAGACAAGGATTTAATCTTTAGGAATGGGCCTTATTTCATGGACTCTTGAGGCCTATATCTCAACAAATGGACCCCGGACTTTGATCCCGAGCTGGATGTGCCTAGCGCAGTTCCGGTTTGGGTTCGCCTCCCTCACCTTCCCCTCCACTATTGGGGAGATGATTCAGTTCATACCATTGGGAATGTCGTTGGAAAATTCATTGATCACAGTGAACCAAAGGATAATATGAAAGCCTTTTCCAGGATCTGTGTCGAGGTAGACCTTGAAAAGGTCTCTCGGAGGCCATCAAGCTCAAAGTGGATGATTGGACCCATATTCAGTAGCTGGATTACGAGAAAATTTCATTCAAATGTAAGGTATATCACGAATATGGCCACTTTTCAAATCGTTGTTCTAAAATAATTGATGTTGAAAACCATGAACAAGAAGCTCAATGGGAAACAGTTAAAAAAAAGAAGACTTCCTCTAACCCTAAGGCTAACTCACCCTCTGTTCCTCCTCAATCCAATCCCTTAGCCTCCACCTCCTCCCCTTCTTCCCAGGATCCCCCCATCCAACCTTCAGCACCCTCTTTCTTGCCTTCCCCCCCCATTTCTGCCCTAGAATCTTCCAATCCCTTTTCCTCCATTTCACCTCCCGATGATGACCCTCCCCTTTCCATCCCTCTCTCTCAATCTGAAGCTCTTTGGTCCTCCCCTAATGTTTAGGATCCTCCTTCTGCTCATGAAACCCCCTCCACCCAAGCAACTAGGAACTCGTCGAAAGAGTATGGTGCAAACCTTGAACCACCTAAAAAGCAGGGGCCAGGAAGGAGATCCATTAAGCAGCAAAGGGATGAAAATGCGCAAAAATATATTGCAATGGGTACCCAAAACCCCATAGAAACCTACATTTTGGGTCAAAGTAGTAAGGAGGCAGGGCCTAAGGAACAAGGAGGGTGAGCAACCATTTATACAACCTGCACTCAATGATGAAAGTCATTTCTTGGAACAGCAGGGGATTAGGGCACCCCTCCAAAATTGTTGCCCTCAAAGATCTGATAAATCATGAGAATCCAGGAATCCTTCTCTTGAAAGAAACTAAGCAAGGGAAACCAGAAATGAAAGGAATAATTGATAAGTTCAAGCAGTATGAAGGCCTTCTCTCTGAATCAAGAGGGCCTTCTAGGGGTTTAGTCACCCTATGGAATAACAACGTATGGAGACTTAAAGACAACATAATCAATCAGAATTGGATCAAAGTTATATTAGAGAACTTTGAAGATAACAAAAAAATTTCTATTTACAATGTTTACGCCCCAAATCACTACAGAGATAAAGAGCAGTGCTGGAATAATATCAAGGCAGATATTGATGAAGAAGAGAATAGTAATATATTAATAGGAGGAGATTTTAATCTCATACTTCATTCCAATGAAAAGAGAGGAGGATGTTTCACTCAAGATCCATTCAGGACTCAGCTTGAAGGCATCATGCAGGAGCACGAATTGGTGGATATTGTTTTCAAAAATTGCAGATTCACATGGAATAATCGAATAATTGGGAAGGAAAAAATCATGGAGAGGCTAGACAGAATTCTCGTGGATATCTCCTTCCTTTCATCTTACTCTATGGCTTTGGCCTCCGAGCTTCATTTTTCTTCTTCTGATCATTACCTAATCACGTTCACATTTGAAGAGCAACACCCTTTACGGCCTATTCCATTTAAATAAAGCCCATTGTGGAACAATATTCCTGACGCCAATAAAATTGTTCGGTATACTTGGAGCCAACACATAGAAGGATCACCTATATTCATTTGGGAAAACAAGTTGAAGATGACTAAAATTTCTCTCAAGTAATGGGAAAAAATCCATTATAAAGAACCAGAGAGGATTCAATTAGATATAAAGAGCAGATTGGAAGGCATCCATCAAAAAATTGAAAAAATTGGACTCATCCATGAACATCGTGCACTTGAAAATGATCTTTACTTCTAGATTTACCACGCCAATAGAGAGGAGGAGAAAAAATGGCGCATTAAATCGAGACAGCTCTGGCTACAAGGAGGCGACAAGAATTCCGCTTTTTTCCACAAACAGGCCATTGTTAGGAAAATTCGGAAAAATATAAATTCCATTACAGATGAAGAAGGCCACCTCCATTCTGACCAAGAAGCAATCAAAAAATTCACCTCTATACACTTTCAAGATCTTCTCACTAAGACGAGAGGCGATGAGGACTATTCTGACTTCCTCCAGTACCTCCCCACTACGATCAATGAGGAAACTAACAATCTGCTCAACAGGAAAATTCAAGAAGTAGAGATCCAAAGAGCAATATGGACCATGCAGCCAGAAAAAGATCCGGGCCCAAATGGATTTTCTATTAGTTTTTACAAGACATATTAGGGAATCATTAAAAAGGATTTGGTGAAAATGATACAATGGGCCCAGTGCAAGAGAAAAATTGGAGGCTATACCAATGCCACTCACCTCGCCGTCATTCCCAAAGAAAATTGGCCCTCATCCTTCTCCATATTTCAGCCCATTTCTCTTTGTAATTCCTCTTATAAAATTCTGACCAGAATTATAAACCCCATCTTCATTCTTTCATTTCCAAGAACCAAGGAGGCTTCATGACCAACAGAAAAATCTTTGATTCCATCCTTCTTGTCCATGAGGCAATCCATTCTGGTCTCTCTCGCAAAGAAAAAGGCTTTATCCTAAATCTTGATTTGGCCAATGCTTTCGACCAGGTTAGGCACTCCTTCCTTATCGTTGTCCTTTAAAAAATGGGATTTTACCCCTCCTTCCTTGACCTTGTTAAAGCTTGCATCTTTGGTCTATGGATCTCTCCCCTCATCAATGGTAGGCCAGCCCCTTCATTTCAATCTCCTCGTGGATTAAGACAAGGTTGTCCCCTATCTCATTATCTTTTCATTTTGATCGTTGAATCATTCAGCAAGGCCTTGGATCGCAAGCGTCGAGTTAGGCTCATCACTGGAATTAAGTTTGGAAATGGAGTAAAAAACATGAACCACTCCCAATTCGCAGATGATACTCTGCTAATGGGAGGTGCTTCCAAAATCATTGCTCAACGCTTCAAAACCCTCTTGGATAAACTCATGAGCTACTCCGGAGGCATGATCAATCATCTTAAAAGTTGTATTTATGGATGGAATTCTTTAGCTCATTCTCTTCACAGCATTGCAACCATTTTTGGGGTCCCTTGCAAGTTGGAATGGGGGAATTTTTCTTATCTGGGCATGCCTATGAGCACAATTCCTTTGAAGGCTGAAGTATGGGACATTATAATAGACAAAATGAAAAGGAAAGTGCAGCATTGGGGCTCTTCTTGGCTCAATCCTACTGGCCGCCTAATTTTCCTCAAATCTAGTCTTTCTTCCTTGCCTTTATACCAATTTACCCTTCTCCAAGCCCCCACCATCTTTCACCATAAAGTGGAGGCCATCATTCGACACTTTCTCTGGCAAGGGGGGAAGTGAAAAAATAAAATACAATCTTATAAACTGGAGACAGGTCATCCAAGATCAGGAGCATGGTGGTTTGGGAATTCGATCTGCAAAGCTTCCAAATATGGCTTTTGGTGGGAAGATTGTCTGGAGACTTATCAGTGGTAAGCCTGCTTGGTGGAAGACTGTTTTTGAAATTAAATATCTTAATACTTCCAAGCAGCACCTTCTTGATCAAGCTATCCCCAACAAAGCTTGTTCTAGAATCTAGGGGCTATGTAAAAAAGCTATTTCTTTTCTAGCGCAAAATATCTCCAAAGTGCCAAAGGGTGGAAACAATATCAGCATTGGGGCAGATAGAATTATGGGGCAGGCCCCCATCAACAAAAATCAGGGAACTCACCATATTTTAACCTATCTCAACAACATGGGGCTGCATAGTTTAAATTAGATCTCAAATTGGGATGCTCACTCTCTACTATGGACTGGGTGGAAATTTCCTAAAGTCTCTGCTTACTTAGAGGTGAGTCTTGTAGCCCTCCAAATTCATCTCCATGGCATTGATCCTATTAAACAAGACAACGAGGATGAATTTCGTTGGGATCCCTCAAAATCGAATTTCACTATCAAAGCAGCTTATCAAACCTTTTGCAACATGGAATATCGCACACCCATATGGTCCATCTGGAAAGTATCTTGGAGATCTGAGGCCCTCCCCAAGATCAAATTCTTCATATGGACTTTGCTTAAGGGGAAAATATTAACCTCAGACAACTTTAAAAAACGAGGTGTGATTGGACCCTCTCGATGCCCAAACTTCCATGCTGCTAAAGAAACCTTTCAAAATCTCTTTATTGAATGTCTCTTTGCCACCAGTTGTTGGAAGGAGATCATTCCTAACTCCCATCTCCCATGGAGCTCACACAGCTCCATTGCTGAAGCCTTGGACTTATGGAAGAGAAGCTACCCTTGGAAACGAAAAAAGAATAGTATAGCCAAAAGAGTTTGGGATACTCTCCCCTACACATCTCTCTGGAATATATGGCTGGCTCGAAATCGAAAATTTTTCAAAGATAAAGACACCAATTTCAGGAAGCTTTGTAGTAAGGCTCGAAGCCTTACTCTTGAAACTATTTCAACTGAGAATCAAGCAAATCAAATTGATTACAAGGACCTCTGTGTTGAAGAACGAAAATTTATAAGCTACCTGCTGGACAAAAATAATAGCATCAAACGCAGTAGTGCCTTCATCAATCAGTGGCACATCCCCAATAACAGTTGGAAAATTTGACTAAGTGAGGAGGATTTCATAATTTGGTTAAAAAATAACAAAAGGCCTTCCCTATTCTTCGATGATGTGTCTAAGTCCAATCAGGGCATAGCTGGGGCTGGTGGTATCATCCGTAATGAATATGGTACCATTATCTATTCCTTTGAATGGGGACTAGATTCTCATTCCAATAACAGAGCCAAAGCTCTCACCTTGTTCCAAGGTGTATCCAAATTGCAAAACCTTGGTATAACCAACGCCATGATCTTTGGCAATTCGGCTATTATTATTAGTATGATGATCCACAAATGCTTGGCATCCAATGTTGCACTTCAAAAAATCACCAGAAGATGTCAATCACTTATTGCTAATATGAAAGGTATCAGCTTCTACCATATTCTTCGCAACCTCAACAAGGAGGTGGACCTCTGTGCCAACAGGGCCTTCAATAGAACCATAGGGTTCCTCTCCTGCAATGATGTCGAATCTCAAATCCATCTGCCATGAATCTACAAATCTTTATCGGATCCCCAACAGAGGACTTTATACGCCTTGGACATGGCATGCTTATTCTATCACATCCTAAAGCCGGAGGCAGATTCTCATGCCTTATGATCCTGTTCATGGTATTTTTGTTATCTCCTCCATAATTATTTCGAATCCCTTTCCTCCTGCCATAAATATTTATCTTCCTTACATGAAATCCCCTTCAGAGGATTATGTCCTTCGCGCTCTTTCTCGTGTCAATTTCCTCAACTCGTGACTTTCCTCGGCTTGCATCACCTTCCCTTTCTTGACCCTCCCTTCTTATATTCCCCCCTCCCCTTCTTGGCATTCATTCCCCTCCTCGCGTTGTTCGGTTGTGGAGCTCTGTCTCCCTTTTACCTAGTCTGATCTATTGTGCCCTCTATCCTTGGAGTCGATCATCAGTTTGTGCGCTTTGCCCTCTTGCCCCTCTTAGCTCCAGGCTTCCCCTCTTATTCCTGTGTTCGTCCCACTGTATCCCTTGTCCTCAGTTTCATCCGCAGCTACCTAAAGCAATGCTCCACCCACCTTTATTCTTAGTCACAAATCTCGAATTTTGGAATATTGTATTTTCTGCACAAAATGGCACGGAGTGAATACTTTTTGCATTGTGCAGACCTCCAAGCGAAACTAGATAAAATACGAGCCCCTCAGAAGATCCTGGATGATAAAATTCAATATCAGGCTAAGATGGTTGATGAGAGACATGAAGCCGATCTCAATTTATTCCATCATAGGGTCTCCTCTCTTCAGGAACAGTTCAAATACCTATCCAAAAAATGCGCTCACTCTCAAGAATCAATTGAAATCCTGAAGTATATGTTGGAAAATAATAATGCGCCTAGCTCCAGCTCTACAAATTTAAGAAATCCGAGTGCAGATCCCAATCCTGAAGACTCCACTACTCGCCAGATCAGCCATATAAATATTGACTAAGCATGTCTTGTAAATTTATCTTATTACTGTTTCAGCTCATTTGAATCTATGCACCTTCAAGTTTTCAGAGATTTAAGAAAGTTAGAAGCAAAAGGGTTGTAGCAGTTCCCATCTCCACACCCTTTATTCCTCCCTATGTATCACATATTGTAACACCGGAGCTCTGTCTCCCCTTTTTTTGAATACTAATAGCAACCGATTGTGTAAAAAAAAAAAAAAAAATCATGGTCAACCATGCTCTGACGTCGCATTGTGACAAATATTGTCTCAACACAAAAATCAACCATGTTCAACCATTGTCAAACATGGTCAATCATGGTCAACCATGGTCAAACATCACATTGTTACAAATATTGTCTCAATATGAAAATCAACCATGGTAAACCATGGTCCAACATCACATTTGAAAAATATTGCCTCAATATGAAAATCAATCATGGTTAATCATGGTGAACCATGGTCAATCATGGTGAATCATGGTCAATATGAAAATCTACCATGGTCAATCATGGTCAATCATGGTCAACCATGTTTTTTTAGGATTTATAATTTTTATCTTATGGTTTATATACCTTGGATTTAAAATAATAATCCCTTCGGTTTAATATCATTCCCTTCATATTTTAGTATTAATCCTTTGGTTTTATTAGTGACTTGGGTTTATTATATCAATCTCTTGGGTTTATTAATGAAAGTGTTCATATTCCTAGGGTATAATATTGACAGGGTTTATAATATTAATCGTAGGGTTAAATATAAATCCCTTAGGTTTATAAACCATAAGTTTATAATATAAATTCCAATTATGTTGAACCATGGTGCAATGTCGCATTGTGACAAGGATTGTCTCAATATCAAAATAAATCATGGTCAACCATCTATATTTTAGGGTTTATATACCTTGCGTCTATAATATTAATCCCTTGGGTTTATAATCCTTTGGTATTTTAGTATTAATCCATTGGGTTTATTATTCCTTTGGGTTTATAATATCAATCTCTTGGGTTTATTAATCTAAGGGTTCACATTCCTAGGGTATAATATTATTCATAGATTTTATTGTATTAATCATAAGGTTTAATAAAATCCCTTGGATTTATAATCATGGTGAACCATGGTCCAACATCACATTGTGACAAAGATTTTCTCAATATGAAAATCAACCATGGTCAACCATTGTCAACCATCATCGACCATGGTCAACCATGGTCCAATGTCACATTGTGGCAAATATTTTCTCAATATGAAAATCAACCATGGTCGGGCATGGTCAACCATGTTCCAACGTCACATTGTGACAAATATTGTCTCAATATAAAAATCAATCATGGTCAATCATGTTCCAACGTCTCATTGTGACAAGGATTTTCTTAATATAAAAATCAACCATGGTTTATTTTAATATTTACTATATTTATCATAGAGTTTATATAACTTGTTTTATAGTATTTATGTTAGGGTTATAATAATTAATATAAATTATAAAAGAAACAATATTTAAGTATTTTTAATAAATAATAATATTCATTAATTATTATTTTTAATTAGTTAATTAACAATAAATAAAAATGATTTCATATTTATTATTATTATTATTATTATTATTAATGAATTAATTTTTATTAATTTTTATTTATTATTAGTAATTATTATTGATATCTTAATTTAAGCTTCGGTGATCCATATTGTATTTAGTAAAGTATATTCGTAAAAATCACATTCAAATGGTTGGGTCGATGCATTTCGAACTACCAAGTGTAGTTCATCATCAAGACTAAGATATTAATTATTATTATTATCTAATTTTAAGATCACTACTAAACTAGACACCAAATTAGTGTATGAGACCACATTCTTTGTGGGACAAGGGACCAAATTTCGCGTAGCAATTTAACTACTAAGTCTACGAATAATATTAAATAAGTCTACTAGTAATATTAATTCTGATAAATCTGCTAAGTAATACTAATTACTAATAATAATCATAATATTAGTGATTAGTAATACCAATAAATAATTTAAAATGATTGCAATAATAATTAATTAAAAATAATTAATATAAATTAAAAATAGCAATATTTTTATTATAATAGGTGTTTTTGTAATATTATTATTAATAATAATATTTTATTATTATATATTTATCAATATGACTATTAATATTATCATTATATTAGATCTATACCATTTCAACAATATTTGTTAATCTGATAGATGTATATCAACCACATTTATTAATTTGGTTGTGCTAGTATACATTAAAAATATATTTTTGGTAATCAAAATATCAATTTTTGTCTATTTTTGAATTGGAGTAATTTTTCCCTCTTTATGAGTCAATTACCATATCTATTTTGTCAAATTTATATATAAACGATATTAACGTATTTGTAGGTATTTATATTTGATTTATTAAAAATATTACTAAATATTAATGTATGGGTATGTATTTATATTTAATTTAATAAAAAATATTATTAAATTTTATATTTAATATTAAAAAGTTGATAAAAATTATATAAACATATTATTAGCACAATCTTATAAATTAAATGGTTGCTAAATTCCTATAGACATAAATATATAGTAAATATCCAAATACTTACTTCATTATACATCTCAAATTACTAACATTTAAAAAATCATAAGAATTATCGAAATTATAGTTTTAATTAAAATAATAATAATAATTATTATTATTAATGATAAAAAGAATTAACATTTAATTTAAATATATCTCTATTTTGATAAAACATGTAATAATATTTTTAACCATTGAGATCCACTTCAATTTTATTATGGAGGTTCTTAATTTATAAATAAAATTTATTACAATACCATGACTTATCAATACGGCATGTCAAAAAAACCATAATTCATTTTATATGACATTTTTTAGTTTAAAAAATAATTAAAAAGACAAAAAAAACATAACTACTTTAGAAATAAATCTCAATATTTGATTTGTGTATACTACTAAAAATATTCTATGATGATTACATTTCTACTATCTAATAAATATTAATAATTAAATTAAAATAAACATTCTTATCCTATCCTCATAAATATATTAAATCCTCATAAAAATATTAAATAGCATTTATAATTAATTTATTAAAAAATATTATTAATTTATTTGATGATATTCAATCTATTTCTATATTTATCATTAAAAATAGTTAAGTTCAAGTTATTAATTGTCTGATTGTGTAACATACACCGTTAACTTCACATGGAAATGTAAGGAGATAAAAATTTTATACAAGTTAGTCATGGGTAACCAACCATTCACCATTAAATATTCCTTACTCATCATTACATAGAAGTTTTACTAGTTCCTAGTGTAACTATTAGAATAGGAATAGTAAGCTCTTTAACCATTAACAACCTCCATTATAGTACATTAACATAATACTGTATGATGTAACCTCCATTCATTTCTTCACTCTTATAGTCATCACATACTTGCCATTATGAACATCATAACAAGAAAGGAATCAACATCATCAACTTGACACAATAATCAATCACATCATTGAACACCAATATACCCTGGAAACCCTGTAGGGTGAAAACCAACAAACGTTTAATTTTATTATTAAATGCTCGTGAGGGTGTTCAACCCATCACTCAATGAATTATAAGGGAGACCATCCCTTAACCATCGTTTATATAATCTTACAAGGAAATATACAACCTCTAGCTTTAAGCCATTCAATAAATATGATACCATTTACCCTCTAGTCTTCATATCTTCATATCTTCACATCTTGGTGGCATGGATGTACCTACATTGGACCATCGTACATTGGACCTTCCTACAACTCGCACTCATCTGCATGAACATTCATCATTTACCTGCCACCAGGACAAGCATAATTTTCCTTTGTACATGACAAGCATCATATTCCTTTGTACATGTCACCATCATTCCCTGATATGATGCCTTCAACATAAAATGATGGTCAAGATTAATAAAGTATTAATAAATCATTTCACATATCTATACTATAGTAGCTTCTCCATCTACTCATGTATATTCATGACATGTAGGTAAAGTACCTTGTAATTCTCTCTTTAACGACACATACCTCATATGTGCTGGTTATAATTCATCACAATAACTAATGCTTCCGTCGCATAAGCACACATTCCTACAAGACAATGGATACATCTCCCAAGATTTTCTTTAAAATAAACTGATACATCAGTTAAGATATTTATGCATGTGATTTACATAAATTTAATCAAAATAGCTAACCCTTAAGCTATTACTTTTAGTGCATGGAATGCGAGCTAACATAACAAATGTTTCTCCCATGCATGCAAATGCATATCGATTCCAAAAGAGTCTCCCTAAAGGAGTGCTTACACAACGAAGCACATAACCTCCTTCACGAGTCTTCCCAAGAAAATCTCAATGCTAGTGAGCATGTAAACATATGTTTTCTTCTTGTAAAAATACGCAATTAAGAATATAAATACATGTCTTCTTTTCCAAAGATTATACTAAACAATCATATTCAATGTAGTTTAATACTACAAGCTATCTTTCTACATGCAAATATGTATATTATTTTTCAATCAAAGTTTATACATATGTTGCGTGCTTATGCATGATCTTCCTCCAAAAGGAATTAACATCATAATCATGATAATATGAAGTAATCACTTAGTTTGTTCATCTAAAGGAATACAACTGATTAGTTCCTTTAACCATGAATTTATTAAATACTTAACTTTACCAACACCATGGTAAGAAATCCATGGATTTATTAAATAACTAATATTTGCAAACACCATGATAATCTACCCATGGTTTTATGAAATAATTAATCTCCATCAACACCATGGAAAAACTACCCATGGTTTTATGAAACTATCCATGGATTTATTAATTCATTACTATTCACAACATGGTTAATGAATATTTATCTGAGAAAACTTCTCTTTTCTTCTTCAACACACATGAAGATATTTCAAGAATTACCCTCTTTAATCTATTCAAGAAGCATACTTTGGACTTGTTATCACTACATAATTTAAATGAGTACAAAATCTCTTTTAAAATAAGAGCATTCATCTTCTATTTTCTTGCTTATACCATATTATGTAAATATTTATATTAAAGAGCTACCCTCTTTAATATGTTCAAGAAAATCCCTTTTCAAATGAAGGGCATGCATCATCTATTTTCTTGTTATACAATATTAGGTAAATATTGATATTAAAGAGTTACCCTTCTTTGAAACTATTCAAAAAAATCTCTTTTTAAAATATAGAACGTGTATATATACATACGTATTTCTAAAATGTTAAAATAATGCCAATCTTTATCTATTGGCAGTGAAAACTCCTTATATTATCCTTGAACTCATTAAATATTTTCAAGTTTTAAACTACTTAACTCTTCCCAAAATATCGTAATAGTGATTACCCACTATCTAGATAACAATGTAAAATTTTCAAGTAGATTAATGTTATAACTTATCTTCCAAAAATAAAAGAAGATTAATCTCTCTTTCAATGCACAAGAATCTAGTAAATGTTTCCAAAAGAAAATCTAGATTCTTATAGTTTTTGTTTTTCACATACAAGTGATTTTCTTGGAAACATAACACACATAACTTTTCATATTTCCTCCGCATAAATAAACTCTGAAATTATTTGTTAATAAAGAAATAAAGTTATCTTTTTTAAGAAAATCTTCCATTTGAACAACGCAACCTGGGTTCTCTTTCACGTTTTCCTTTCACATATTTCCATGATGCCATCATCTTCATGACAGCGTTTCCATGATGCTATCGTCTTCATGATTTTTATTGTTGCAGCAGGCTCCACGATGGCCTCATAGTCAATAACTACAACATTCACGCTCAAATCCTGTGGCCACTAAAGACCCGAAACTTATTGACACACCTATTGAACCTGCAAGCATCGTTATAGAGAGACGAGACTCATAGAAAATGGTAGCAGTGAAGCCATCAAATAACTTCCTGACCTTCCTCGCAGTGCCAAGAGTGATACCAAGGCCATCAACACAAAATAACCAGTATTTCTTGACTTGAATGCCACCACGTAGCAGAGTTCAAGGACGATTCTCCTTTCATTATTGTTTTGACGAGAAGGTTATTCGATCGATATAAACAGCAGGTCATCCCTCAAGACGTCGCACAAATCAGTTTTTCAAAACGATTTAAGAATTCATTCAACCGTTTCTTGATACAACTGTTTTTGTAAATCATGGTAAAAACTATAAATTACGATAGTTTACGTGGGCGTTACATACTCCCCCCCTTAAGAGAACATCATCCTCGGTGTGCTTCTCTCACTGAAATTAAACTCATACTCATGATATAATAATATAAGCAATCCAAAGGGGCTCCTTCCCCTTGGCAATGAGACACTTTCGTTTCCTTAAATGCCATTAATTGAAATAATAATGTTTTTATCCATATTCATGAGCATGTATAGTGAAAATAAAATTTCATTTCCATTTCTACTGCTTATCCCTTATTCAATTCACAAAGGTATAGAAAAATCTCTATACGAACTTACCAATTACTATTGGTAGAAATGATGGCTTTTACGCAACCTCTCATCGAATGGTTGAACACCCATCAACACTTCCTGGAAAGAGCCTGTAATTTATGACTAGCAATTCAATCACATTATTCACATAGTTTCAATCAAATGAAAATACTTGTAACCATCAAACATTATTGCAATATAAAGAGATGTTTTAATCAAAGTACTTCCATAAGTACTCACAGAGAACCAACCCTCTCATAAATGCATCATGTGCACACTGTCTTAGCTCCTGCTAAATACATCCATACAGTAACTAAAAAATCACTCAGAGAGCACCTAGCTCTCTTCATCATACCAACGGTCAATCAATACACCATGGTCATATCCTAGCATCTGCTAAGACATTCAAACAAATTAGTAATAAAATAAATGAACTTATACATTCAATAATTCATTTTAATATAACACAAATTTTACTTAACTTGTTCCACTATGAGAACCACAATGATAAACAAAATGCTCCTCCTAATCCATAGGATCGATTTATACTTATCTGGAAATTTAGTCTTTCAAGCTATGGTCCTCCCAACCATCAAGTGAGGCTATTACGTCCTCCACTTGCCCCCTAGCTCCAGAATCTGGACAATGCCACGGGTTAACAGTGGATCTTTCTGCTATGACCTCTGGATGGCCAATCCAGTCATACTCATAAAAGCTTGGAAGAGAAATTCGGGACAGTCCGGTCCAATTCTCCAATTCCAGTCACACTCAGATGTTTTTGGCTTTACAAGGGTTGTTGTAAGCTATTTTCAACTGGTCCTAACCAGCTCTAGAAAATACTCCCCCTTTACCAATTTCACAGAACACCTACTCCTCCCCGGGGATCCAGCTTTATCCTCAGAGGAGTAGGTAACTGTCTTTCCAACTGTCCCCAACCACTTCCTATTCTTGGAAACATTTTTACCATCAGCTTAGAAAGATTTCCTTTCATTAATTAATTTCAACAAATTAAATAATTTGCTTTATCAATGGTGATGATTTAATTTTTTCTTTCCAGATAAAAGAAATTAAACAAATTGTCTTTAGCTAGATAATACTAGTTAGCTTTAATGAAGCTGTCACAACTTCCCCCCTGGAAGTAACATACATGTGTTGTACATTAAAACATGATACTTTAACGTTTACTATTGCAATTCACATTGCAATGTTTGCGATGTTTTATTTTCACAAATTTTCTGTTTCTATTAAGCTACCCATGCTTACTATAAGAAACAATGTTAATCTTAAATATGTATTTCTCAAGCACATATTATCTCATGCAAACATTTCCAATTCTCATAATGTTCTGTTCCAACAGACTGACATACAAAGTAATTATCATAATCACTTGTTCACAACTTTCAAATAGCTTTAGTCAAAATCGATTCGTGCATATAACTTTCATTGGTTATTCATTCATAACTAGTAAGTAGTTTTAATCCATCATTGATGACTCATGCAAAAAATAGTTAGTCAACTAGTCATTTAGTTAAGTTTCATAACTTGATCCATTAAGAGACTTCATTCAATTTAATTTTAACACTCTATCATTTTATAGTAGGAATTTCTTCATCTTTTGCATTCATGCATTAATTTCTCACACCATCACTATACACATTCATCTTTTTAAAGTAGTGCAAGGTAACTTAGAAATTTTATTGCATGCAAAAACAACTACTTCTTTTCCAACTTAAATGAAAGGTAGCTATTTTTCTTTCATGTTTTTTATACTTCCTTTCCTAAAGAAATAAAGCATAATACACATATTAATCTCATAAGCATATTCTTATCCGGAAAAAAGTATATTATAATAGCATGTACTTTTTTAAGAATTCTCTTAAATGGAAGCTAATCTCATGCAATGGCATGTATATAACAATTCGTTTTTAAAGGAGATCAACATGCGTATAGACTTCTTAAAATAAAATAAAATGAAATACTTATCTTTATTTCATTTGAAGAACTTCTCTCCCTACTGCAGTACTCATCCCCATCAAAAAATTCACATTGCTCCTCTAGAACAATGTTTTCTTTTAGAAGCATCGATAAGATTTTATAGCATGATTAGATAAAGCCTTAATCAATAAATAATCAATCTTTGAGTGATCCTCTAACACCTATTCATATGCATATATGAGATGTGAATACAGTGTCACAACATGATTTCTTCTAACATCTCTACATTAGTGTGAGTAACTAATTATCAATTCATGTCAAATGACTCCCACACTATTATGACATTTTTCACACACGTATCTGTTCAGAAATTCCTTTAATGGAAAATGACATAATGTGCATTCACTTTACCTAAACTTTAACAAAAGAACCACCACTTCATATTTTAGCCTTTGGAACATGCAAATATAATAAAGCTAACACATTAGCTGTTGTTCCAATGCATATAATGCATAAAGATTCTAATCTTAATTTCCCAACAGAGTACTTAACATAATCGAGTAGGCAAACTCATGATTCCTCTTCGAACATAATAGGCATGCAAAACATGGTTTTCTTTTCCATAAAACTAATGGAATAAAACATAAGAATGCATACCTTATTCTCGAAATATTATACCCACATTAGCCATGTATATATTTCAAGGAAACCAAAACATTACTTTAGTTTTTGTACATGTAATTCATCTTCTTTTCCAAAGAATCTTTTCTAAAGTATGATAACAAAACATGTTATCATTTCCACATATAGACTTATGTTCTTTCCGATGAAATCTAATACAACTATTGCATGCAAAGAACCTTGTTCCTCTATGATTCTACATGCAATTTGCTCATGCTTTGCTTCCAATAATTTACCATAGATAGCCTCTTTTATGCATAAAACTATGCAACACTAACAAGGTTAACTTAACCTTTAATATACCTAAATCAAGAATTTGACATAATCCATATAGCAATGTAGTATATTCAAGAGGTTATTCTCTTTAGCCTATATTTATTTTCAAGAAAATAACTTGGATTCCTTATCATCTAACACACCAATACGAAATCCCTTTTAAAAGAAATCAATATTCCTATCTTTTCTTAAATAAGATATATATAAAGGTAAGCAAGTTTACTTATTTATGTTTTACTACTACTCACACCTTTCAAGATATGTACTAGTAATATTTGCAAGAACTCACATGGGTTCTTCTCAGCAAAACTAACATATTAGTTTGGTCTTTTACCATGGTATATCTTTCTAAAAGAACTAGCAAAATCTTGCATATTAAGTAAAACCACGTTTTACTCTATATTTGTCTCTTTCAGTTGCAAGGTTTATTTTCAAAATATACATATTTCTCTCAAGAAGAATCAAATGTATATTAGTTAAATTTTCAAGCACACACATGTTTCTTTTTCAAGAAACCAAATTCCCAACTCCTTTCAAGGAAACTTAAACACAAAAATAGAAGTTTTATGCACATGGAAAGTACATATCCTTTTTAAAGAAACTCTAACTCAACAGTTATTTACTTTGTAAGAAGTGTATTTTCCATAAATGCAATAACTAGTGTTTCAAGAAAAGAAAGATAATAATACTTATATCTTGAAACTCTTTATTCAACCTGGATTAGAGATGCAATGCTTTTCATCTCGAATCCCTCAATTTCTTTTCGTTGACTCCCAAAGGCACAGTGTTGCAACCTTAAGCTCTAATACCACTTGTAACGTACACCGTTAACTTCATATGGAAATGTAAGGAGATAAAAATTTTATACAAGTTACTCATGGGTAACTAACCATTCACCATTAAATATTCCTTACTCATCATTACAGAGGATTTTTACCAGTTCCTAGTGTAACTTTTAGAATAGGAATAGTAAGCTCCTTAACCATTAACAACCTCCATTATAGTACATTAACATAATACTGTATGATGTAACCTCCATTCATTTCTTCACTCTTACAGTCATCACATACTTACCATTATGAACATCATAACAAGAAAGGAATCAACATCATCAACTTGACACAATAATCAATCACATCATTGAACACCAATATACCCTAGAAACCCCGTAGGATGAAAACTAGCAAATGTTTAATTTTATTATTAAACGCTCGTGAGGGTGTTCAACCCATCACTCAATGGCTTATAAGGGAGACCATCCCTTAACCATCGTTTATATAATCTTACAAGGAAATATACAACATCTAGCTTTAATCCATTCAATAAATATGATACCATTTACCCTCTGGTCTTCATATCTTCATATCTTCACATCTTGGTGGCATGGATGTACCTACATTGGACCATCGTACATTGGACCTTCCTACAACTCGCACTTTTCTGCATGAACATTCATCATTTACCTACCACCAGGACAAGCATAATTTTCCTTTGTACATGACAAGCATCATATTCCTTTGTACATGTCACCATCATTCCCTGCTATGATGCCTTCAACATAAAATGATGGTCAAGATTCATAAAGTATTAATCAATCATTTCACACATATGTACTATAGTAGCTTCTCCATCTACTCATGTATATTCATGACGTGCAGGTAAATTACCTTGTCATTCTCTCTTTAACGACACATACCTCATATGTTCTGGTTATAAGTCATCACAATAACTAATCCTTCTGTCGTATAAGCACACATTCCTGCAAGACAATGGCTACATCTCCCAAGCTTTCCTTTAAAATAAACTGATACATCAGTTAAGATATTTATGCATGTGTTTTACATAAATTTAATCAAAATAGCTAACCCTTAAGCTATTACTTTTAGTGCATGGAATGCGAGCTAACATAACAAATGTTTCTCCCATGCATGCAAATTCATATCGATTCCAAAAGAGTCTCCCTAAAGGAGTGCTTACACAACGAAGCACATAACCTCCTTCATGAGTCTTCCCAAGAAAATCTCAATGCTAGTGAGCATGTAAACATATGTTTTCTTCTTGTAAAAATACACAATTAAGAATATAAATACATGTCTTCTTTTCCAAAGATTATCCTAAGCAATCATATTCAATGTAGTTTAATACTACAAGCTATCTTTCTACATGCAAATATGTATATTATTTTTCAATCAAAGTTTATACATATGTTGCATGCTTATGCATGATCTTCCTCCAAAAGGAATTAACATCATAATCATGATAACATAAAGTAATCACTTAGTTTGTTCATCTAAAGGAATACAACTGATTCGTTCCTTTAACCATGAATTTATTAAATACTTAACTTTACCAACACCATGGTAAACAATCCATGGATTTATTAAATAAATAATATTTTCAAACACCATGGTAATCTACCCATGGTTTTATGAAATAATTAATCTCCATCAACACCATGGAAAAACTACCCATGGTTTTATGAAACTATCCATGGATTTATTAACTCATCACTATTCACAACATGGTTAATGAATATTTATCTGAGAAAAATTATCTTTTCTTCTTCAACACGCATGAAGATATTTCAAGAATTACCCTCTTTAATCTATTCAAGAAGCATACTTTGGACTTGTTATCACTTCATAATTTAAATGAGTACAAAATCTCTTTTAAAATAAGAGCATTCATCTTATATTTTCTTGCTTATACCATATTATGTAAATATTTATATTAAAGAGCTACCCTCTTTAATATGTTCAAGAAAATCCGTTTTCAAATGAAGGGCATGCATCATCTATTTTCTTGTTATACAATATTAGGTAAATATTGATATTAAAGAGTTACCCTTCTTTGAAACTATTCAAAAAAATCTCTTTTTAAAATATAGAGTGTGTATATACAAGAATTACCCTCTTTAATATATTCAAGAAGCATACTTTGGACTTGTTATCACTTCATAATTTAAATGAGTACAAAATCTCTTTTAAAATAAGAGCATTCATCTTCTATTTTCTTGCTTATACCATATTATGTAAATATTTATATTAAAGAGCTACCCTCTTTAATATGTTCAAGAAAATCCGCTTTCAAATGAAGGGCATGCATCATCTATTTTCTTGTTATACAATATTAGGCAAATATTGATATTAAAGAGTTACCCTTCTTTGAAACTATTCAAAAAAATCTGTTTTTAAAATATAGAGCGTGTATATCTACATATGTATTTCTAAAATGTTAACATAATGCCAATCTTTATCTATTGGCAGTGACATATTTTATTTACTAACAAAACTAGCATAAGTTCTCCATATACATAAAATTTCAAGAGTTATTTCGGTGAAAACTCCTTATCTTATCCTTGAACTCATTAAATATTTTCAAGTTTTAAACTACTTAACTCTTCCCAAAATATCGTAATAGTGATTACCCACTATCTAGATAACAATGTAAAATTTTCAAGTAGATTAATGTTATAACTTATCTTCCAAAAATAAAAGAAGATTAATCTCTCTTTCAATGCACAAGAATCTAGTAAATGTTTCCAAAAGACAATCTAGATTCTTATAGTTTTTTTTTTCACGTATATTTTTCTGGAAACATAACACACATAAATTTTCATATTTCCTCCGCATAAATAAACTCTGAAATTATTTGTTAATAAAGAAATATACTTATCTTTTTTAAGCAAATCTTCCATTTGAACAACGCAACCTGGGTTCTCTTTCACGTTTTCCTTTCACATATTCACGTTTTCCTTTCACATATTTCCATGATGCCATCATCTTCATGACAGCGTTTCCATGATGCTATCGTCTTCATGATTTTTATTGCTACATCAAACTCCACGGTGGCCTCATAATCAATAACTTCAACATTCACGCTCAAATCCTATGGCCACTAAAGACCCGAAACTTATTGACATGCCTATTGAACCTGCAAGAATCGTTATAGAGAGACGAGACTCATATAAAATGGAAGCAGTGAAGCCATCAAATAACTTCCTGACCTTCCTCGCAGTGCCAAGAGTGATACCAAGGCCATCAACACAAAATAAACTAGTATTTCTTGACTCGAATGCCACCACGTAGCAGAGTTCAAGGACGGTTCTCCTTTCATTATTGTGCTGACGAGAAGGCTATTCGGTCGATATAAACAGCAAGTCATCCCTCAAGACGCCGCACAAATTAGTTTTTCAAAACGATTTAAGAATTCGTTCAACTGTTTTTGTAAATCATGGTAAAAACTGTAAATTACGATAGTTTACGTGGGCATTACAGATTGCAACAATCAATAATGGGCTGTGATTTCTGAGACAGTGGCCGGATTTTTTGAATGCTGATCCAAATCGTTATCTCCAAGGAATAGGCCTGGATGACATGTTAGGTTGATCCACCCTGTTGATATGAGGGCAGGTGAAATAATTAATGTAAACATATTCTTCCCACATATATTTCACGTGGTGCCTTTTTTTGTCTGCTCGACTTGCCGCTGTCACTCGCAACAACTCTTTCTCTCTGTATTTCTCTACCCAAAGAAGATAAAAGAAATTAAAGCTTCTGGTCTACAATGTAATTAACCCAATTGGAAATCATAACATTTTACAGTTTCTGCAAGCATTTCCAGTGATGTCCCTATCTTTCAGAACAGAAAATCTCAGTGTCTCCCATGCTTTTATAAGAAATGATGTTTGAGAAGATTGATCAGTAACGTAGTTTTCCCCCTCCTATGCCTCAAGAAATATGTTTAAAGATATTTTATGTCTTGCTACGCCAGGTAGTAGTATCATTAGTACAGTTTTTGGGGATTCAATGATTAAAATTGTGTTTACTTTTGACAGGTTATAACTTCAAAATATTTTTATATATATTTTAAAAAATATTAATAATCAAATTATAAAAAATAAAATATAATATATATATATATATATATATATATATATATATATATATATATATATATATATATATATATATATATATATATATATATATATTTACAATTATTTAAAATAAAATATAACAAATTATTATTATTTAATAATAATAAATATATAATATCAAAGATTGAGGAATATACAATATATTAGACATGATGAAGATGTAGTAGTTAGTCAAACTTAAAAAAAACAAAAATGAGAAATATAATAATATTTACATGTTGAAAAAGTTAATATTATTAGGATCTATCTTTTCTTCATATATATATATATATATATATATATATATATATATATATATATATATATATATATATATATATATATATATATGGATATTTACAATTATTTTCTTTTAATTACGAGTTTGATTTGATAACTCAGAAGGTTAACAACTTAAAATTTAGATGTATGTAAGTAATTTTAAATTTAAGTGGGAGTAGTGAATGTTTATCTATTTATTACGCCTTAAGGTGTTCTTATTTGAAAACCACTCCCCTAGCTTCCAATGTGTCCATGTTTGAGCCATTGGATCAAATGTTAGACGATTAAAACATTTTAGGCCATTAGATCCACAAGTTTTAAGTTTAGATGATGTTATTAAAAAATTGTGAGATTTAAATATAACATAAAATTAAACTCCACACAAACCAATTAATTTAAAATAAATGGATAAAAAACACTATAAAAAAGGAAAATAACTATTGGTCAAAATCCAATAAAAAATAAAAATAATAAAATAAAATAATAATAAACTATTAAAACAACCCATGTTATTGACCCATGTTATTGACCCATGGTATTCATGTGGAATGTAGTTTATTTAAAGGGGGAAATTAAGATAAGTATTTAGGTTTTTGTGACTTTTAAGTTAAAACGATGTTATTAAAAATTTGTTAGATTTAAATAAAATTTATATCATAAAATTAAACTCCATACAAACCAATTAATTTAAATTGCATGGATAAAAAAAACTATAACAAAGGAAAATAACTATTTATGTATTTAAATATTACATTTCTGTGTCACAATGCTCTCCAACAAAGTATGATAGAAATTTTGTTATGCCATGTTTAACATTTTGACTATATATATGTGTATGTGTGTGTGGGTGCTCTTATTTGGAGCGTCAACAATATCCAAGAGGGGCCATGCTTGATAGTAAGCTTTGATATCATCATTACTATCTATAGACATAGCGTCCCCATAATAAAAGATCATAAAATAGATTAATGAAATTTCTTTCATATTCCACGACATTTTTCCATCCTGTTAGAAATACCCTTCTTCCATAGAGACCGCAACTTCATCATGAGGCCACTTTGTTATATGCATAACATCTTTCCCCTTTTTAAGTCCTATAGTTTTACAAAATTGACACTATATGATTAACAATAGAGTATGTTGAGATAACCCTAAGGGTTTTTTTGTACAAGTTTTACCATAACCTTTTCCATCCATCCAATATATATTTCAGAGTCTTCTGAAGAGAGAGTATATTCTAGTTTATAACCTGATCCACAATCAAAGAAAATAGCTAGGGATTTCAGAAGTTATTAGTTTATAACTTGATCCACAATAAAATAAATGGTTAGGGATGTCAGAAGTTGTCATTCACACAGTGATGTATTGATATTCTCAATTGAAATGGATCCTATTAGATGCACAATGATGCATTGATATTCTCAGTTGAAATGGATCCTATTAGATGCATTGACAATTTCTAACAATAACCACTCAATTTACTCTTGAGTTTTTAAAACCCACAATCAAAGAAAATGGCTACGGATTTCACAATTTATTAGTTTATAAATTGATCCACAATCAAAGAAAATGGCTAGCGATGTCACAAGTTATCATTCGCATATTGATGTATTGACGTTCTCAATTGAAATGGTGGCCAGGGACACTAAAACATTCAAAATAGATATCTGTTATGGCATCCACATTGTCTACAAACCATCCAAATTTTCCATCTTATACAACAATTTCTAACAATAACTGTTGAATTTACTCTCCAATTTTTTAAACCCCCACACATGCTTGGGAGATCAGAGTGTAAAATCAAATGTTCCTATGGTTTTTTTAAAGGATTCATAAAAAAAACAGATAATGAGAAAGTCAATATTCTCGTATAATAATTGATTTTTGAATCATTGTGACAAAAAAAACATCACATTAGCTCACAAAATATATCTAATGCTATAAGTATCTGAGATGATACCAAAGTTTTGAATCATGATAACTAAGTGACAACCAAAACTATGTTGTAGCCATAAGAAAAAAATCACAACAACTTATAGAATATATCCAAGGTTGCAATGAATCGCATACATAGTGATGGACCTCATGGGAATTTTAGTACACATAAAACACCACCCTAAAAATTATATACTCTTGATCAATTTAGAATAACCTAAGATCTCTAGATTAGATGTCGGGGTGGGTGGTACAGTAATTGAGGATGATTCTTAAAGGGTAAGGGAATTTAGATACTCTATCCTTCCACCAAAGCTATAAAAAGTGAGACTTGTATATTATAGTTTTAATAAATTGACACTATGTGATTAAGAATAAGTTAAAAACATAAGTAATAAGAGGAATGTACACGAGGGCCATGGTAATTAATGTTATTCTTTGTACTTTTTTTATTTAGAATAGTTTTATTTAAAATAGTCATTTTTATTTGTATTTTTTTAAATAAATATTGTTAAATGTGTAATTGAGTAAAATGTATTAAATTGATATTCTAATTTTTAAGATATTTATTTCAAAAATTGAAAGTATGGTGAGTTTTGTTTTATTAAGCTTTAGTCTAGATGTGCAAAGAATGAATCTATCTCAAGCCCCAAACAAGATTCTTATTTCTCTTCTTATTCTAGCTTGCAGTAGTTGTTTCATATAGGAACATTTAGATATGATAAGAAAAATGTGATACTCTATTTTAATTTTCTCTACAAATGTGACGGAAAGTGTTCCCTAAATGTTGACAATTTCATGGTTAATGTAGTATAAGCTACATGAAAATTTACATTTTTGTATGCAATATCAAGAAATCTATGCCCAGTATCCAACACCATAGAGCATGACATGTTCACCAATTCAACAGTTGCTTCCAAATCTCTCTCAGTGCTAGAGCTATTTTCTCAATAAATAAAAAATTTCTGATCTTGATGAAATCCATCATTGTTGCATATAGGAGCATTTAGCTCTGATAAGAAACATGTGATAATGTGTTATAATTTTCTCTACAAATGTGTTGGGTTTTTCTTCTTAATAAACTTGTTTTTACTGCTCTTAAGTGATGAAATCCATAGTTGTTTCATATAGGAGCATTTAGATTTGATAATTAAAGTGTGATACTGTGTTAATCAAAGAAAATGGCTAGGGATTTCACAAGTTATTAGTTTATAACTTGATACACAATCAAAGAAAATGGTTAGGGATGTCACAAGTTGTCATTCACACAGTGATGTATTGATATTCTCAATTGAAATGGATCCTATTAGATGCACAGTGATGCATTGACATTCTCAGTTGAAATGGATCCAATCAGATGCATTAAAAATTTCTAACAATATCCGCTCAATTTACTCTTGAGTTTTTGAAACCCACAATCAAATAAAATGGCTACATATTTCACAAGTTATTAGTTTATAAATTGATCCACAATCAAATAAAATGGCTAGTGATGTCACAAGTTATCATTTGCATAGTGATGTATTGCCGTTCTCTGTTGAAATGGTGGCTAGTGACACTAAAAAATTCAAAATAGATATCTGTTATGGCATCCATATTGTCTACAAACCACCCAAATTTTCCATCTTATAGAACAATTTATAACATTAACCACTCAATTTACTCTCCAAATTTTTAAACCCCCACCCATGTTGGGGAGATCAGAGTGTAAAATCAAATGTTCTTGTGGTTTTCTTAAAGGGTTCATAAACAAAATAGATAATGAGAAAGTCAATCTTGTGGTATAATAATTTATTTTTGAATCAT
Source organism: Pinus albicaulis (assembly GCA_034641835.2). NCBI lineage: Eukaryota > Viridiplantae > Streptophyta > Pinopsida > Pinales > Pinaceae > Pinus > Pinus albicaulis. The sequence continues at coordinate 1,740,162,345 of CM076575.1, forward strand.
TATGACAAACAAAACATCACATTAGCTCACATAATATATATAATTCTATAAGGATCTGAAATGATACCAAAGTTTTGAATCATGATAACTAGCTGACAACCAAAACTAATTTGTAGCCACAAGCAAAAAATCACAAAAAATCATAGAATATATCCAAGGTTGCAATGAATCACATACATAGTGATGCAACTCATGGGAATTTTAGTGCACATAAAACACCACCCAAAAAATTCTATTCTCTTGATCAATTTAGAATAACCTAAGATCTCTAGATTGGCTTCCGAGGTGGGTGCTACAGTAATTCAGGATGCTTCTTAAAGGGTAAGGGAATTTAGATACTCTATCCTTCCACCAAAGCTATAAAAAGTGAGACTTGTAGATTATAGTTTTAGTAAATTGACACTATGTGATTAAGAATAAGTTACAAACATAAGTAATAAGAGGAATGTATACGAGGGCCTTTGTAATTAATGTTATTCTTTGTACTTTTTTTTATTTAGAATATTTTTATTTAAAATAGTAATTTTTATTTGTATTTTTTTAAATGAATATTGTTAAATGTGTAATTGAGTAAAATGCATTAAATTGATATTCTAAATTTTAAGATATTTATTTCAAAAATTCAAAGTATGGTGAGTTTTTTTTTACTAAGCTTTACTCTACATGTGCAGAGAATAAATCTATCTCAAGTCCCAAACAAGTTTCTTATTTCTCTTCTTATTCTAGATTGCAATAGTTGTTGCATATAGGAACATTTAGATATGATAAGAAATATTTGATAATCTATTGTAATTTTCTCTACAAATGTGATGGCAAGTGTTCCCTAAATGTTGACAATTTTGTGGTTAATGTAGTATAAGCTACATGAAAATTTACATTCTTGTATACAATATCAAGAAATCTATGCCCAATATCCAACACCATAGAGCAAGACATGTTCACCAATTCAACAGTTGCTTCCAAATATCTCTCAGTGCTAGAGTTTTTTTCTCAATAAAATTGTTTGTTCTGCTCTTGATGAAAGCCATCATTGTTGCATATAGGAGCATTTAGCTCTAATAAGAAAAGTGTGATAATGTGTTATAATTTTCTCTACAAATGTGTTGGATTTTTTTTCTCAATAAACTTGTTTTTACTGCTCTTAAGTGATGAAATCCATAGTTGTTTCATATAGGAGCATTTAGCTTTGATAAGAAAAGTGTGATACTGTGTTAATCAAAGAAAATGGCTAGGGATTTCACAAGTTATTAGTTTATAATTTGATCCACAATCAAAGAAAATGGCTAGGGATGTCACAGTTTGTCATTCACATAGTGATGTATTGATATTCTAAGTTGAAATGGATCCTATTAGATGCACAGTGATGCAATGACATTCTCAGTTGAAATGGATCCTATTAGATGCATTGGAAATTTCTAAAAATAACCACTCAATTTACTCTCGAGTTTTTGAAACCCGCAATCTAAGAAAATGGCTACGGATTTCATAAGTTATTAGTTTATAAATTGATCCACAATCAAAGAAAATGGCTACTGATGTCACAAGTTATCATTTACATAGTGATGTCTTGACGTTCTCAGTTTAAATGGTGGCCAAGGACACTAAAAAATTTGAAATAGATATCTGTTATGGCATTCATATTTTCTACAAACCATCCAAATTTTCCATCTTATACAACAATTTCTAACAATAACCGCTCAATTTACTCTCCAATTTTTAAACCCCCACCCATGTTGGGGAGATCATAGTGTAAAATCAAATGTTCCTATGGTTTTTAAAGGGTTCATAAACAAAAAAGATAACGAGAAAGTCAATATTGTGGTATAATAATTGATTTTTGAATCATTGTGACAAACAAAACATCACATCAGCTCACATAATATATCTAATACTATAAGGATCTGAGATGATACCAAAGTTTTGAATCATGATAACTAGGTGACAACCAAAACTAAGTTGTAGCCATAGGAAAAAAATCACAACAACTCATAGAGTATATCCAAAGTTGCAATGAATCGCATACATAATGATGGATCTCATGGGAATGTTAGTGCACATAAAACAACACCCTCAAAATTCTATACTCTTGATCAATTTAGAATAACCTAAATTCTCTAGATTGGATGTCAAGGTGGGTGGTACAGTAATTGAGGATGCTTCTTAAAGGTTAAGGGAATTTAGATACTCTATCCTTCCACCAAAGCTATAAAAAGTGAGACTTGTAGATTATAGTTTTAATAAATTGACACTATGTGATTAGGAATAATTTACAAACATAACTAATAAGAGGAATGTACACGGGGGCCATGGTAATTAATGTTATTCTTTGTACTTTTTTATTTAGAATATTTTTATTTAAAATAGTAATTTGTATTTGTATTTTTTTAAATGACTATTGTTAAATGTGTAATTGAGTAAAATGTATTAAATTGATATTCTAATTTTTAAGATATTTATTTCAAAAATTGAAAGTATGGTGAGTTTTGTTTTATTAAGCTTTAATATAGATGTGCAGAGAATGAATCTATCTCCAATCCCAAACAAGATCTTATTTCTATTCTTATTCTACCTTGTATTAGTTGTTGCATATAGGAACATTTAAATATGATAATAAAAATGTGACACTCTATTGTAATTTTCTCTACAAATGTGATGGCAAGTGTTCCCTAAATGTTGAAAATTCCATGGTTAATGTAGTATAAGCTACATGAAAATTTACATTCTTGTATACAATATCAAGAAATCTATGCCCAATATCCAACACCATAGAGCAAGACATGTTCACCTATTCAACAGTTGCTTCCAAATCTCTCTCAGTGCTAGAGTTGTTTTCTCAATAATATTGTTTGTTTTGATCTTGATGAAAGCCATCATTGTTGCATATAGGATCATTTAACTCTGATGATAAAAGTTTGATAATGTGTTATAATTTTCTCTACAAATGTGTTGGATTTTTTTTTCTCAAGAAACTTGTTTTTACTGCTCTTAAGTGATGAAATCCATAGTTGTTTCATATAGGAGCATTTAGCTTTGATAAGAAAAATGTGATACTGTGTTATAATTTGATCTACAAATGTGTTGGAGTTTTTTTCAAAATAAACTTGTTTTTACTGCTCTTAAGTGATGAAATCCATCATGCATATAGGAGCATTTAGCTCTCATAAGAAAAGTGTGACACCGTGTTATAATTTTCTCTAAAAATGTGATCAAAAGCCTGCCATGAATTTTTGAAATTTCATTGTTAATGTAATATAAGCTAAATACAAATTCAATTCTTCTACACATGATCAAGAAATCTATGTTGAGTAGCCAACACTAGAGAACAAGACATGTTCGCCAATTCCATAAATGCTGCAAAATCTCTCTCGGTGTTGGAGTTATTTTCTCAATAGCCTTATTTTGACTTCTCTTGAAGTGATGAAAGCCACCTCTCCATACCTTTTTTACTATCTTCACAAAGAACAAAAGAAACCAAATTCATATCAGCTACACTGAAAAACAAGAACATGGTAGACACTAGGGAGATCACTGATCTTTTGAATATTTTCAAATATCATGAAAAACTAATACATAGGTGACTCAATAGGAAGTGGTAAAGATTAAATATGGAGGAACTACACCAAAAATACCTTTGATTTTGAAGGTAGAAAATCTTGCTCTATTTCTTCATTCATGAGGCATTCATGTTGGCATGATCAGACAAGGTCTTTAACTTAATTTCAACATAGGCCTCATGATTTGTAAGGTTCAAGGAAGCAATATTGCAGTAAGATTTCACTATAACATGGTCCTTGCCATTTCTTGATATAATTGTTTGTTATTAAAAATTATTTATTTAATGTATTCAAATAAATTAATTTTTTATTTTAAATTAAATTAAAATACACACACACATATATTCTCTTCACCTATATCTTATGAGTTTAGTCAAGAAGAGGATTCAGAGTTTAAGAACTATATCTTAGATCTGAGCACATGATTCTATTAAAATTTATGAAACAAATTCAATTTTTACAACTTGTATGTTTTAATAGGAACAAATTCATTTTTTACAACTTGTATGTTTAAATATGTTATTTTGGAAGTGATGATGTCTTCTTTAGACACTTGATTAGTATTTCATTAAGGAATATGAATAATTCGTCTAACAGTTGCATTACTTATAACATAATTTAATATCCTTTCTTGCTGATACATACCACCTAATCCATGAAAAATTGTAACCATGTTTGCAATGATATATGCTAATCATTTCAGTTATGTTGATGCCAATAGGCATGAAGATGTTTCTAATTTTCAATGAAGTGGTCTTCAAAAGTTCCTAGCTCTATTTTAATTACATAAATGCATTGAAAACCATCTGATAGTATTTACTTTAGTTGTTTTATTTGGATGTGTTGCAACCTGACATATTGTGCCAAGAAGTTTTCTATATCTTATCAGTTTAGTATTTTTTCAATCAAGAAGAGGCTTCGGAGTTTAAGAACTATATCTTTCTGGTTGATCACTCTTATCATGAATATCTTTGAAACCTCCACGACGTGCTTCCATGGAAGTAAAATTGGCCAATCATTCCTTCACGATGGCTCCTTCTCAGCAACATCTTATTTCTTTTAAGATACTATTTCCTATTCTATTGCCTTAAGGCATTTCTTTTGCAACATGTGGTGCAATTGCTAGTAAGCTATCAATGAATTATTTAAAGTTGTGTATTTTGTCTTATCAAAGATGATCAATTAATTTTCATATACAAAAAGAAATCAATAAAATTTGTCTTATTATTCAATTAAATTATGATAAATTTTCTCTCTCCCCCTTAAGTGGACAAATAGGAATGTCATTCTCATTGTTCATTTCTTCATTAAATTATTATAAATTTTCTCATTGTTTATATATACGAGGATTTGAACTTCGAATCTATTTCTTTACATATGACTTCATAACAAGGCCATCACCAATTAAGCTACACCCTCTCTGCATCTCAATGTTATTAATTGAAACAATAAAGATATTACAATTAAAAGGATCTTACATAAAATTGGTTTTTAATGTGTAATTTAGATTAAAAATCATATACCCAATCAATGATGACCCAAAAAATATCAAATATACACTAATTTTAAATTTATAAAACTTGACATTAAAATGTAAGAGATCATAAAGTTTTTTAGTGAAATTTTAGTGGTTTTGTTGTTTAAAGTTCCTTTTCTATATATAAATGGATTCACCACTCTAAACAACTTTAGAACATTTGGATTATATTAACTCTACAACTCGAATATACAATTCCAATTAAATTTAGAAAAAAATGAGTCTAAAAATATATATAAAGATACACCAATATATAAAATGTTTATATATATATATATATATATATATATATATATATATATATATATATATATATATATAACATTATTATTATTTTTTTTCAATTAAAATATATTAAAAAAAATAAAAATATTTTTTTTAACATATTAGAAAAAAATTGAATTCTTTGATTTTTCCATATCAAAATATGATAACACTATTAAAAAAAATTAACCAATCTTGAAATTTAACAAATCTTAATAACATTAAACCAAATCTTATAAAACTTGTTAATTGTGAATAATAAATTTATAATATAACATAATTATATAAATGGCAACTCTTATCCCATTAATTTAATAATTTATATAATAATAATTTTAATTTTAATTATCTGCTGTCTACAACTTGCAATGCATTATTACAATGTGACCTCTTGCCAACAAAAATAAACTATATAAATTTTATGTTATATATTAAAAATATATAATTTAATTATTTTAATCTAATAAAAATAAATTTTTTGTAATGTTAGCCACTAACAAAGTTGGAAAGGAGTGACTCACACAAATAATATTTAATATTAAGTATGAGAGTTTGTGAATGTTGATTTATAATAATATTTTTTTAGTAATAATTTATATATTTAAATAAATGTTAAAATTTTAATTTAAATAAGTGGTATATATTTAAATATTATTTATAAAATAAGAATGTTGAGAAAATTTATGATTTTTAAATATTAATTATTATTATGCTATTACATATGACTATTTCATAAATACAATAAATTAATTATAAAATTAAAATATTTTTAATTAAATATAAATAATTTAATTAAAAATTTAGAAAATATTCTAAAATATTTAATAAATTAAAATTAGACTAAATTTATATTAATTTTAATGTTAATTAAGTTTTCACAAATAAAATTTTATAATAATAATTTTTTTTATTTATAATTTAATAATGAATTCAAATTTATAAAACTAAATATTAATAATAAATATATTATAATATATTAATTTAGTACAATAGGATGGCAAGATAAGTAAATATTTTTAATATTGAATATAATTAAATTATAATCTGAAATTAAAATAAAAAATAACCTTGTTATTGATTGATAAAATTAAAAATTAATATTACATTTATAATTTATTTATTTTTTTACAAAATCTCAATTTTCGTATATCACAATTAAATTTAACCTAAAATATATATTAACAAAAAAAGAAATTATTCACTAAAAACATTTAACGAAGTCTCTCCCCAAAAAAAATCGAGATCAAGATCTCTCCGAAAGATATATTCCACTAAAAACATCTCTGAAACTATTGCAGTAAAGACCAAAACCTAAAAGGTTAAATGAGCTCTATGTGAAAAATTTCCGAGAGAACTATTAACAAAATATAGATCTTAGTCATCGCCTCCTTCAGGAAAGGATATATACAAGACATATCTCACACTCAAGTATTTATGAATGCATTATTAGCACTAAGTTTAGTGATGACCAAAAGGTTCAATGCACACTTAGTGCAAAGGTTAGAGATAAGTATGAACAAAATAGATATCCTAATCTTCGCTCCTTGACCGAGGGACACATATATGGGGAAGGATATATACCGTATATATCTTGCGTTGTAAAAACTTATAAAGATACTATTAACCCGAGTTTAGCTAACCCTATCATAAAATGCAATCATTTTATATATATATATATATAAATTAAACAAAACAAAACAATGATGTGAAGTCTCGTTAAAAAAATTAGAAATAAATCATGCTTGTGTTGAAATGGGCAAACATTATCCAGTCTGCTATGTAACCTTGAATGTTACACGAATGTGAATTATTTAAATCTATAGATATGTTACATCAAATTATTAATAATTATTTAATTCTATAGATATGTATCATTAAATTATTATAATAATAATTTGATAATGTATAACATCTTCATTACAATCGAATATTTTTAATAGGTAAGAGCATATATTTTGTTTGGTTGACCACTCAGTGATATAGGTATTTAAAAAAGCTGGTGATATTGGTTGACCACTCGGTGATATAGGTATTAGGTTAAACTATTGCTTTAATTTTATTTTATATTATATGTTTTTGGATTGATGGTGAATAGTATATTGTTAAGGTTTTAGTGGTGTTATTTATTGATGTGATATTTTAGTTTAGATAGTTATTTTTAGTTGTATTTTTTTTTTTTCAAATAGAGTGGAGTTTGAATTTTTTTTTTTTTTTATAATGAAAATAGATTTAATACTATCAAAAATCCTAAGCACCAAAAATCTTGAAATTTAAGAATTATAATTAGAATTTTCAAAAAATTCAATTAAATATTATCAAAATCATATTCAACGAAACTCATTAAACTAAACTTTTCTTTACATTTGTAATTTTTTAAAATTAATTAATAAAAAACTATTAATTTTAATTTTAATAAAATTATAATTAAAAAATAATAAATAAAAATTTAATAATATTTTAAACACTAGACTTATATTAATTTTAAAAATATATATATTTTTTTATTATTAGGAAAAATTTTTAATAAATAATTTAGAACAAATTATTTTTAGACTTGTATTAATTGTATTAATTTTAAATATATATATTTTTTTATTATTAGGAAAACTTTTAAAACTATATATATATATATATATATATATATATATATATTAACAAAATATTTTTACATTTTAACATTAAAAGATATTCTACATATAATTTTAATGTTATTTTAATTGTTTTAATATAATTTATACGAATTCTTTTTATACCATTGCTCCTTTTATTTAATAAAACATATTGTATAAGTACATATATGTAAAAATATTAATATATTATAAATAGAGTTAATGAAAGTTTAAATATTTTTATGATATTTTAAAATTTAATTTTTAAATCATAAAATAAACATATTATTAATAAAAATTAGATAAAATAATTATGTTAATCATTCAAAATAAATATGTGTTATAATGATATTTTATTTAAATAAAATATAATTTTTTTTTTTAAACAAAGTGAATTGGTTCGCTTAGATTATAAAAATAACTTCATATTTTTAAACATGATTGAATTATATTATTGAGCTTAGTTTAAAAAAACTAGAAAAAAAATTGGTAGTGATGGTGTTGAATCTATTTCCACCATCAAAAAATAATTCAAACACTTCAACTATCTAATTTTTTGAAATATTTTTTCCTAAATTTCCTAAAAAAAAATACCATTCAAACTATTTTATTACATGAATAAACAACTCCATATTATTATGTTTGGTTCTATTGTTTTTAGTTTTTTTTTTCGATAAAAAAAATGCAATGCAGAAATACAAATGAAATTAATACTTAAAATTTGTATTGGCCAAAGAAACTAAAAACAAAATTATATAACCATGTGGAGTGCATATGAAAAGAACAAAAAAAATTTAGCCTCATGGATTCGTGGTGTGGTCCCTCATTATAAAAGTCAACTGGACCACGACCATATACTTTAATATCCCTCGTGGCAAATAATATCTTAAAACTCTAGAATAAATATTTGAAGTGCAGCGAATTTCAAATATATTAGCTTTTTGGTTTTGGCATACCGAATAGAAACCTAATGGTGTACCTTGCAATTGATAATGATGACTTAATTTAATTGGGTAGCATTAGAAACTTTCGACCATACAAATATAGAGGGAAGGGATTCTTCTACTATAAGTAAGGGATCTTTTATGACCAACAGATACTAATCTTCTTCAGCACGCACCTAGGTTTGGATAATTATCAAAGGGATTAATTCTTTTATGGTAACTTGAAGGGTTTATAGCAATGGAATGTCTTATGGGGTTTACAGGAAATAAATCTTTGTTGATATTAATGAGATTAATTTGCTCATTTATATAATATGGGGATTGCTAACAAGTTTTTTATAGGATTAGTTTTATTGGATTACAAAAATTAATGTTTTTATAACCGAGGTTTTTTATTGTATTTTTTTTCAAATCTAAGAATTATAGAATAATTGTAGAGAATAAGTTAAAAGATTTTTTTAATTTTTTTTTTTTTTTTTTTTAAATTTAAGAAGTATAGAATTGTCTTAAAGAATAAGTTATGGGTTTAAGTTATGGGTTTGGGTTAGAGTAATTTTTTTTTGTTAAATTAAGTTTTACCATTTTGATTTATCAATTTAATTTATGAATTTTGTAAGTTTAGAAAATATTGGAAATATGTTAGGTATAATTTTTAAGTGATATATAAAAGTAAAATTTATGAGAGTGTTATTATTAATATTTAATATACATCAATTTTGATTATATTCTCAATCTACTATATAAAATAGTTTAATTATTATGGGTGGGAATTTTTTTTATGAAACCAAGTCTTAAACTATAGGAAACATTTTGTATATTACATAAAGTTTTTTCAATTGGATTTATCTTAGGTGGTTAAGGGGGAAATGGTTGTTACCTCAAGTGACATGATACATCAAGTTGTAATGACTTCTAGTCTTGTTATCTTGTCCCAATCATCCCTCTCAAATCTAAAATAATATTATATATATATATATATATATATATATATATATATATATATATATATATATATATATATATATATATATATATATATATATATATATGCTAGATATTTTCTTTAGCATCTAGAAATAAATAAATTTAAGGCCGATTTGTTCTAATTTCTTAGTACCATTTTTTGAAATAGACTTAATTTTTTTTTTAATGGTTATTTTATATTTAATATTTGATATTGTGAATCCCTCGTCTGGGTGCTCACCGTTAATGGATCTTTTTGTGATCCTCATCATAATTACGTCGGTTAATAAAAGGGTAGGAGGGAAACTTGACCCAAGCCCTCACATGCTTGGATATCAATGCTGGGTGGCAACACACATGGAAAATCTTAACGGTGATGGTGAGATCTTTATCTCTAGGTGATAAGGGTTCGCAACTCTAATTGTTTCATTGTTTCATGTTGGGTTTCGGTTATTTGTGGTGGTAGAAAGCTTGAGTAAGTGTCTTCTCGCCTTTCTTTCATATCAAGGGTGTCAATTCCTAAAATGCAGTTGGTTTCCTCAGTTTAATGGCTTCTTTTTTCGGTATGTAATTATCTTTATTTCTCCTCTCCAACCATGGTCTGCAAATTACTCTGCTGTCCCTTGGAACCGTTGACGAAAAAGACCTCCCCACCGGCTATGAGTTGCAACCGAAATCCAATATGCTTCTGAGACAGTGACCGGATTCTTAGAATGTTGATCCAAATCGTACTCTCTAAGGAATAGGTATGGTTGAATTATGTTGATCCACGATGTTTATATGAGGGCTGCCATGTGAAATAATTAATGTAAACATCTTCTTCCCGCATATATTTCACGTGGTGCCTTTTTTTTCTGCTCGACTTGCCGCTATCGCTCGCAACAACTCTTTATCTCTTCATTTCTTTACCCAAAGAAGATAAAAGAAATTAAAGCTCCTGGTCTGCAATGTAATTAACTCAATCTTGCTGAGTATTGTCAGCAGCTATTAACCCAAATGGCAGTGCAGAAACTCCTATACTTTCTTACATGTGGAGATGAATTTCTCAATCAAATTAGTGTTGGAATTAATTTCCAACTGCATGGACATGCTAGTGAAGAGGCCAAGCAGAAGACCAAGTCCGCGGGGGTCTGGCAAGTCAGGCCGGCAGAGGAATGAACTCCCTCGGAATGCTGACATCATCAGCGGCGGGCCCACACATTATACGCCCACACATTATGTGTTAAAAAAAGGACCGCAGGTCAAATGTTTTTATCACGGCATTTTTTTAATAGTTGGTTTTAAAAAGGTTTTAAATGTTTGTTTTATTTTTAATATATGCAATACATACATATGTTAAAAGGCCCGTAAGGTGAATAGATATGTGCTCAGCACATTGTAAAGATTGCTGTTGTATTTCAATACACAGTAATTGTTTTATTACACAGAACAATGAATGTTTTATTACCCAGAAATGTAATTTTAATTACACAGCACAGCAATGCGGGAGAAGAAAAATCTGGGTGCCACCAAGTCAAATTCAACATCAATACATTTACAAGAGGTGCCAGCAGAAGGTATTGAAGCCATTAAGAATTATTCAAGCGGTGAATTTAGTGGTTGAGTCAATAAATGACATTAAACAGGGCTGCGATATTTTTGAGATATTTGTTTGTAATATGCAGGAACATAGCCATATTGTTTGTAATGTTTTTTTTTATATATGCACAGCAGCGTATTTTAAAAGACAGAGACAGAGAACTGTATTTTTTTAATTACACACAGCAAAGTGTTTTAGGAAAAATACAGAGCATACATAGCAGTGTTTATTTTAGTGAGACAGAGTGTGTTTTTACACAGACAGTGGGTTTTATTTGTGCACTGTGATAGCAGCAGTCACAATTGTAAATCCCTCTTTTGAGGAAGAATTGTAACAACAGTTTTTTTTTATATGGAATATAAATTTTTTCTGAGTTGAAACTGCATCCTTGTGTGTAAGTTGAATATTTCTGTGTTAAGGAAGGTCTGTGTTAAGGAAGACAATCTTATTATTTTTGGAAATTCTGAAAATTCCAACATGGTATCAAAGCCAATCCAGGCTATTTAAAGGTCGGAATAAGCTGAAGGGAAGGAGTTCATTATTGCGAACCCTCTCCAGTAATTGAAGGTTCAGACAAGAAGAATTCGAAGGTATTTCTCTATGGTTTGTGTTACATACTGTTGCAGTACGGTTGGTTAGTTTTAAACACACGGTCAAAGTGTTTTTTGAAGCATAGTTAAAAGTGCGGAATGGGCTGGGCAGCACGGTATGAGTTTGAAATATCCATCTCCCACAATTCAATGGAAAAAATTATGACTGCGGGTCAATAACTATGAAAACTTTATTTGTCTCCCAAGACTTATGGGAATTTGTTGAGGATGGCTTTGAAGAGCCAGCAAATGAAGTAGAGTTTTATGTTTTAACTCAAGCAGAAAAAGAACAGCTAAAGGGAAATAAGAAGAAATATGCCAAGGCTCTTTTCTTTTTGTATCAAGCAGTGCATGAGAGTGTGTTTCCAAGGATAGAAGCAACTAACAGATCCAAAGAAGCATGGGAAACTTTCAAGACAGCCTATCACGGTATGGAGAAGGTGAAGACAGCAAAACTTCAGTTGCTGAGGAGAGATTTTGAGACTCTTTGTATGAAGGAGTTAGATAATATTGACTCATTCTTCACTCATGTGATTGGAATGGTCACACAGATAATATCTCATGGAGAGACTCTTGAAGATAAGAGGATTGTGGAAAAACTCTTGAGAATTTTACCCTCAAGATTCAATGTGATTGTCACCACCATAGAGGAGACTAGGGATCTCACAAAGTTTTCAATGGATGAACTACATGCATCACTGATGACCCATGAACAGAGATTGGGTAGGAGTGAAAACTCATCTCTTGAACAAGCCTTTAAGACCCAGATGTCTTTCGGAAGAGGAAGAGGGCAAGGAAAAGGAAACAAGAGAGGAAGAGGAAGAAGCCAGAACAGAGGTGGAAGAGACAGTCCAGCAAATGCTCAAGGAAGGGGCAGCAATCCAAATCAGCATCAAGGCCAAGGCGGCCCGGTAGTAATCGAGGACAAAAGGTATGATAAGAGTCCAATGTCCAATGTTACAATTGTAAGAAATATGGTCATTATGCTAATGAATGTAGAAAGAAGAAACAAGATATGAGAAGTGGAACTAGTGCAAATTTCACAAAAGAAAATAGCAGCCAAAGTAATCTGTTTTTAGTTTGTAATATGGCTAAAGAAAAGAATGAGGATGTATGGTTTCTAGACTCCGGTTGTAGTAACCATATGACAGGAAATATATCAATGTTTTCTATGTTAGATGAGAGTGTGCAGTCACAAGTCACACTAGGAACTGATAGCAAAGTTTCTGTTATGGGAAAAGGAGATGTAAATGTTTTAACAAGATTAGGTGCAAGGAAAACCATAGCAGATGTTTATTATGTTCCAGGAATGAAGTGTAACCGCTTAAGTGTTGGACAGCTTGTCCATAAGGGATATAATGTTTTCTTTGATAATCATGTTTGTACCATCATGGATAAACCACCCAGCAAACAGTGTATTGCTGAAGTGAATATGACAAGGAACAGGATGTTCCCTCTTAGAATGAGAGCAGATTTGAAGAATGGCAAAGAGAAAGCAGCAGTTGCACAAGAGACTTACCAAAGCAAACCAAAGGATGATAATTGGTTATGGCACTTGAGATTTGGACATCTCAACTTTGGAGGTCTTAATCTGTTGAACAAAAAAGGGATGGTAAGTGGTTTACCATTGATAGAGAAACCAGACAGCCTTTGTGAAGGTTGTATTCTTGGGAAACAACACAGAGAAATTTTTCCTTCCGGGAAAAGCATAAGGGAAAAAGCACCCTTAGAGATTGTCCACTCAGATTTATGTGGACCGATGCAAAATCCATCGCTTGCAAGCAACCACTATGTGTTAACATTCATAAATGATTTTACAAGAAAAACTTGGGTTTAATTTTTGAAAAACAAAAGTGAAGTGTTTGAAAATTTTTGCAATTTCAAAACACTTGTTGAGAACCAGAGTGGGTTGCACATCAAATTCCTAAGGACTGATAGAGGAGGTGAGTATATCTCTAAATATTTTCTACGTTTTTGTAGAGAAAATGGTATTCATAAGAATTTTACAACTAGATATACTCTGCAGCAAAATGGAGTAGCCGAAAGGAAGAACAGAACCATAATGGACATGGCGAGGAGTATGTTGAAGGAAAAGCACTTGCCTAATGATTATTGGGCTGAAGCTGTACATTGTGCAGCATATATTTTGAACAGGTGTCCTACAAAAGCAGTCATGAACATAGTGCTGGAAGAGGCATGGAGTGGCACAAGGCAAAGTGTCACACATATGAAGGTTTTCGGATGTGTGGCTTATGCACACATTCCGGATCAACTAAGGAAGAAGTTGGACAGCAAGGGGGAGAAATGTATTTTTATTGGATACAGTGAGGAATCCAAGGCCTACAGGTTATATAACCCATCCAGCAAGAAGTTCATTGTGAGCAGGGACGTTCAGTTCATTGAAGAGGAAGCTTGGGATGGAAGCATAGAGAAAACAGTGAATGTAAAACACTGTTTATCTCATCATGAGAATGATGATGAATTGGCTGAAATACATCCTCAAACAGCAACACCAACAAAAGAGTAGCAAAGCACACCCTTGAGGAGAAATGACAGTGCTTCTCCAAGCACACCGCAAGGAGGAAATTCAAGTGCTTCTTCAAGCACTTGTACACCTACAGAAAGAGGTAGGAAATTCAGAATTTTGAAAGAAATTTATGAACAAGATTTAGCTAATAAAGGTATCAATTCTTTGTTTGCTTTATATTGTCATGTTGATAATCCTGTTCATTTCGAAGAAGCTATCAATGATAGGAAATGGATAGAAGCTATGGATGAGGAAATAAATGCCATAGAAAGAAACAAAACTTGGGATTTGGTTGAACTCCCAAAAGGTAAAGATGTCATTGGTGTTAAATGAGTCTACAAGACCAAGAGTAATCTTGAAGGCAAGATAGAGAAGAGAGACACCAAGGCAAGACTTGTTGTCAAAGGCTATAAACAAAAGCATGGGATAGATTATGAGGAAACATTCGTACCAGTTGCTAGAATGGAAATCATAAGAGCAGTGTTGTCCATAGCAGCACAAAACATGTGGAAAGTTTACCAAATGGACGTGAAGTCAGCATTTCTGAATGGAGTGTTAATGGAAGATGTTTACATTGAACAACCTCTCGGTTATGAAAAGAAAGGCCAAGAGCACAAAGTATGTAAGTTGAAGAAAGCTCTTTATGGGTTGAAGCAAGCGCCAAGAGCATGGTACAGTAGAATAGACTCTTATCTACTGGAAAATGGATTTGAAAAGTGTGAGGGAGAACCCACCCTGTACATCAAAGAAAAAGATGGAAAACTATTGATAGTAGTTTTGTATGTTGATGATGTTATCTTTACACGTAATGATGATTGCCTTATTGAACATTTTAAAACAGTCATGAAAGAAGAATTTGAAATGACTGATATGGGTTTGTTGAGATACTTCTTGGGAATAGAAGTAGAACAAGATGAAAATGGGATTTTATCTCACAGGAAAAGTATGTTAATGAGGTGCTTGAAAGATTTAACATGCAGGAATGCAAAGCAGCAATCACTCCCACAGTGATGGGATTAAAACTCAGCAGAGAGGACAGCAACAAGGATTTTGATCCTAGCTTATACAAGAGCATAGTTGGCGGCCTCATGCTTGAGCGCAGCTGGGCTGGAACTACGTCTTTATTGGTTTGATGTCCGGGTTTATGGAAAAACGAGATGCACATTGACGCGCAAAAGAATTTTGAGGTATGTTAAAGGTACTAAAAGGTTTGGTATTTTTTATACTACTTCAGAATGTTCAGATTTAGTTGGATACACTGACAGTGATTGGGCTGGAAGTGTAGATGATCGGAAGAGCACTTTCGGTTATGTTTTTCATATGGGTTCAGGAGCCATTTCATGGGCTTCTAAGAAACAGCCCATTGTAGCATTATCTATAGCAGAAGCAGAATATGTGGCAGCTACAGCAGCAGCATGTCAAACAGTTTGGATGCGGAAAATGTTGAGAAGCTTATGTCAAGAACAGGTAAAAGGGACAGTGATTTTTTGTGACAATAGCTCAGCTATTGCATTGTCTAAAAATTTTGTTTTTCATAAAAGGACAAAGCACATTGACACCAAGTTTCATTTCATACAGGAATTGGTTAGCAATGGCGAGATTGTTTTGCAGCACTGCAGAACAGAGGATCAATTTGCAGATATCCTCACAAAGCCACTAGTGCAGAAAAGCTTTGAACATTTCAGAAAATGCATGGGTATGCAGGAAAACCCAGCAGTTGAAATTAAGGGGGAGTGTTGGAATTATTTTCCAACTGCACGGACGCGGCAGTGAAGAGGCCAAGCAGAAGGCCAAGTCCGCGGGGGTCTGGCAAGTCAGGCTAGCAAAGGAATGAACCCCCTCGGAATGCTGACATCATTAGCGGCGGGCCCACACATTATACGCCCACACATTATGTGTTAAAAAAAGGACCGCAGGTCAAATGTTTTTATCACGGCATTTTTTTAATAGTTGGTTTTAAAAAGGTTTTAAATGTTTGTTTTATTTTTAATATATGCAATACATACATATGTTAAAAGGCCCGTAAGGTGAATAGATATGTGCTCAGCACATTGTAAAGATTGCTGTTGTATTTCAATACACAGTAATTGTTTTATTACACAGAACAGTGATTGTTTTATTACCCAGAAATGTAATTTTAATTACATAGCACAGCAGTGCGGGAGAAGAAAAATCTGGGTGCCACCAAGTCAAATTCAACATCAATGCATTTACAAGCAGTGCCAACAGAAGTTATTGAAGCCATTAAGAATTATTCAAGCGGTGAATTTAATGGTTGAGTCAATAAATGACATTAAACAGGGCTGAGATATTTTTGAGATATTTGTTTGTAATATGCAGGAACAGAGCCATATTGTTTGTAATGTTTTTTTTAATATATGCACAACAGCGTATTTAAAAGACAGAGACAGAGAACTGTATTTTTTTAATTACACACAGCAGAGTGCTTTAGGAAAAATACAGAGCATACACATCAGTGTTTATTTTAGTGAGACAGAGTGTGTTTTTACACAGACAGTGAGTTTTATTTGTGCACTGTGACAGCAGCAGTCACAATTGTAAATCCCTCTTTTGAGGAAGAATTGTAACAACAGTTTTTTTTATATGGAATATAAATTTTTTCTGAGTTGAAACTCTGTCACTGTGTATGAAATTCTGAATATTTCTCTGTGTTAAGGAAGGCAGTCTTATTATTTTGGAATTCTGAAAATTCCAACAAATAGTAAATCACCAACGTGCGCAACTCATGCAAATCTCAGTTGTAGATTTTGTTAGACAGAGATATAACGATGAAACCGTACATAGGGAAAGAGAACGGAGATTCCTTTTTCTTCCTTATGACGACGTAAAATTGAGGTGGGTAGCATGACCAATTGGAAATCATAACATTTTACAGTTGCTGCAAGCATTTCCAGTGATGTCCCTGTCTTTCAGAACAGCAGAGCTCACTGTCTCCCACGCTTTTATAGGAAATGATGTTTGAGAAGACTGATCAGTAACGCAGTTTTCCCCTCCTCTGCCTCTAGAAATATGAAATATGTTTAAAGATATTTTATTTGTCTTGCTATGGGAAGTAGTAGGTAGTAGTATGTCATTTGTACTGAGAAATTATAAGTTTAAAACTAGAGGGGTAGAGTATGTATGTCTATCTAAACTAGATAGTCAAATCACTGCCCAGAGTTGAATCCCTTATCCTAAGAAGTCTTATACATCAATTTGGTATCTAGTTTAACCCTAATCTTAAAATTAGATATAATTATTATTATTATTTAATAATAATAAATACATAATATAAATTATTGAGAAATAACACAATATTTACATGTTAAAAAAGTTAATATTATAGGATCTATCATTTCATATGGACAAGGATTCACAATTATTTTTTTATTTGATCTAACAACTTAAAATTAAAATTTAGATATAAGTAATTTTAAATATAAGTGGGAGTAGTGAAAGTTTATTTTTTTTATAAGTTATTAATAAATTAGTTAAAGTAGTTGTCTATTTTGTCTTATCACAGTTAATTTGCATATATAAATAGAAATCAATAATAATAATCAATAAAATTTGTCTTATTATTTATTTATTCATTAAAATATGACAAGTTTTCAATATTTATTGATACTTCTTAAGTGGACAAATAGGATAAGATAGTCCAATTAATTTGAAGAAAATTTTTATCTCAATGTTATTAATTGAAACAATAAAGATATTGCAATTAAAATGTTTTTATTTAAAATTGGTTTTTAATGTGTAATTTATATTAGAAATAATATACCCAATCTATAATGATCCAAAAAATATCGAATCTATACTTATTTTAAATTTATAAAATTTGGCATTAAAATGTAAGAGATCATTAAAGTTCTTAGTGAAACTTTGGTGGTTTTGTTACTTAAATTTCATTTTTATACATAAATGAATACACTACTCTTAAAAAAAACCTTAGAACATTTAGATTATATTAACTTTACATTTCAAATATATAATTCCAACAAATTCCAATTAAATTTAAAAAAGAATAATTTTAAAAATATACTAAAAAGTGCATCAAATCTAGATTATATTCTTATGAATTTTGTATTCCTTTATATATAACTATTTTCATAAAAGTTATATAATTATTATAATTATTATTTCTTTTTCTAAATTAAAATATATTGGAAAAATAATAAATAATACATTTATTATGTTTTAACATATTAAAAAAATTATTTGATTTTATCATATCAATTTGTGAGAGCACTATAAATATCATAATATTAACCAATTTTATAAGACCAATAATAAATTTTACAATATAAATAACTATATAAAGTGCAACTCTTATAATATTAAATTAATAACGTATACCATAATAATTTTAATTAACTAAATTATACTTAATCCACAAAACAATTTTATTTATATTTTATGAAATTTCAATTTTTTATTATACTTCTATCTACAAGTTACAATGCCTTATTACAATGTGACATTTTTCCAACAAAAATAAACCATATAAATTTTATGTTTTTTTTTTTTTTTTTTTTTGGCTAGTTTAAACTAATCTTAATTAGCCATCGAACCGGTCACCTTGAAAATGATATAAATTTTATCTTATATATTAAAAAAATATAACTTAATTATCTTAATCTAATAAAAATAAAGCTTTTATAATGTTAATTATTAATAAAGTTGGAAATAAGTGAATTACAAAAATAATATCTAATATTCAGTAAGAGATTTTGTGAAGGTTGGATTATAATAATATTTTTTAACTAATAATTTAAAATTTATATTTAAATAAAGCTTAAAGTTTTTATAATGTTAATTATTAACAAGAGTAATGATTATATTGATGTATACTAATATGTGTTAGTGTCAAATGGCATAACGTAAATGAAGAGGTCAGTGAAATGCGGAGCAATCGCATAGCTGAGGAGAACCATGGCCTGAAACCCTAGGGTTTCTCTCGCCCTTGTTGTGGGCGTCGTCAAGGATCTTGATCGACCCCATCCACCCTGCTGCACGAGATCTCCCAATCTGAATAAGACCATCGATATGGCATCCACGACGGGGGGAGGGGGGGTGGGAATCCGTTACCGCCCTACATTTGGAGGCACTGAAAACTCTGCCAATCTCGACAATTCTGGCATTCTTGAATCGACCCAAGCTGAGCAGTCTGGCGCTGCCAAATCGAGAGAGATCCCTGCAGATCAAGAAAAATAAGGTACTTGTGGCAACCCAACACACACAGTGAGGTCCTCAACATGTATTCCAATCAATCCCAAGAGGCCCAAGATCCATTTCCCTGCTGAGCGAATCAATGGCAGGATCCAGTTCATGCATGATCATGCTCTCATTAGCATGTTCATCGGATTTTGGTCAACTGAAAAAGCCCTCTATGGATGGATAAATGCTAATTGGAAGCCAAAAAGCTAGGTCACCCTCCAGCTCGGCCCCAAGGGTTTCTTCAACAATATCTTTACCTGCCTCGAAGAAAAAAATCGCATTATGGATGGAGGGCCTTACTTCTTCAATGTCGTAGGTCTATTCCTCCAAGATTGGTTTGCGCGTTTTAACCTTGACAAAGAAGATTTCAACTGGGCTTTGGTTTGGATCCACCTCTATTCTCTGCCGCAAAAATACTGGGAGGAAATCACTCTCAAAGAAATAGGGAATAGCCTAGGATCCTTCATCAAGATTGTGGAATAAACCAAACACAACAGATATACTGCCTATGCTAGAATCTGTGTCTACATGCGTCTTTCCAAAGCTCTCCCAAACTCGATAAGTTTATGTCATGATGACTTTGAATGGATTCAAACGATTAATTATGAGCATGTTCCTTTTTGTTGTCGCAAATTCCACATGCATGGCCATCTCTTCAAAGATTGCCGTCAGAATCCCCCGCCCAAGGCCACCGCAAACCCTGACCCCACAGATCAAGATGGATTTACCAAAGTCACCCCTCGCAAAAGGCATGAAAAAAATAATACCACCAAACCAGGCACTTTGCAACCCTCCACCAGCAATAGCTTCCATATCTTGGCTAACCAAAACCTCGAGGATGATCCCCCGACTGCTCTTCGAAAGCTACTCCCCTCAATACCGCTACTTCCAGCTCCAATCCCCCTCTCAGTTCCTCCTCCCCAGCACCAAATGCTTAGAACAGGTCTCAAGAATCCAAATCAAAGGATAAAAAAAAGGAGATCATGAACCCTGATTCCACCCAAATTCAAGCTTAGCCCAAAAAACCCAGATCTGATATGCAAATCGACTCTCAGGCCACTCCTTGGCAAGAGGAAGCTTAGGAAGATGGCAAGAAGCTCCTGGAGAGGTATTCACCCTTAATGAAGTTCATCATGAAATATTTTACCTATGAGGGGAGCTACTCTAGGCTCTACTCCTACCATGTCAGATTACTCATGCATTTCACTAGGGTCAAGATGCTTCATTTGCCTTATTACTTGTATAGGAGTATACACAAGATGTCTTCCATTGTTCGAAGGAGGAGTTATACCCATAAAATGCATAGTTTGTTCCACCACTCCTTGATCAAGATGGTGGTAGTATATCAGTTGGAGCAAAAAGGCATACCTTGGGATGTGTTCATAGCTCACGAAATATTCACAAGCCCACAGCCTCATCATCAACCTATTTTACCCTGATCATCTCATCCTCCTCCCTCCACTCCTCCATCACCTCCTATAGATCATGCCTCATCATATACATAAGTAGCCTCTCCTCAAGAAAACCTCCCTTCCTCACTTTCTCCTGATGCATCAGAATAAGAAGGAAGTGACAATGAATGAGCTAGTGACAATGACGGTGAAGGTGACAATGAATCAAACCAAAGTGAATATGAGGATGATGATGAGTTGAGCCAACAAGAGGTAGAGAACATAGAAATAGAGGAAGGGGATAACAATGAAGAAAATGAGGAAACTGACAGTGGAAATGAATTAGGAAGTGATGAAGAAGAGGTCAGTAGTGAAGCAGAAGACATGGAGGTCAGCAGTGAAGTAAGGCTAGTGACCAAGCAACAGAAGATGATCCTAAGGGCAGCAGTGAGACTAAGTGCCCTAATGAAAATAAAAATAGTGAGGCTCTTAGTCATGATAGAGATGAGGGTGATTATGAGTTAAGCCCACAAGAGGCAGAAAACATGGAAAGAGAGGAAGAGGATGACAGTGAAGAAAGTGACTTTAGTGACTATGCAGAAAATGAAAAAGAGGTTGAAGATAGTCATGACTGTCATGCCAACGTCATGATAGTCATGAAGACAGTAAGGAAAATCAAGAGGCTGACAACCAAAATGAAGGTCACAGCAATGATGAAGGAAGCTATAATAAAGAACAAGATGAGAGTGCACAAATTAGTGAAGAAGACAGCAGTGAGGCTAATGTTGAAGGCAAAGAGGTAAGCAGTAGTCGAGATGATGAAGAGGGGGACATGGAAACAAATGATGCCACCTATGATGAAAACACCAAGGTAATCACAATTAAATCCCTTCCATTGACATATCATAGGGGGGAAAGGCATGTGTTTGATGCCTCAAAAAGGCAAGGGACCATTGCTTCCACTTCTACTAAACAGCTAGATAAAGGCAAAAAAAATATGAAGAAAGGTAATAAGTAGCTTAAACAAGGACTTGGCATCATTGACCTAGAAAATGAAAATGAAACAAGGAGAGGGCCAATAGCATACTACTCCAAAGCAAGGATGCATAAATTAAGGATCTAGAAAGATTCCTAGGTATGGCCATGAATAACATTGAATATTACAAGAATGAAAATAATTAGTTGAAGAAGGTGAAGAGGGACCTTGACCTCCAAAAGAAAATGACCAAGCACTATGCATTGCAAAACAAAATTGTGAAGGCTAAACTCAAAGAGGCCCATGCCTAGCTATAGGCAGTTAAAGAGGAAAAATACCAAGAAAACCTTGAAATATTGGCACAAGATTCTCTACAGGCCTCTCAAACCCCATGAGGCACACATCCACCAAATCTGAGAATTTTTTGAGAAATTTTGGTTTTTTGGGAATTTGGAGGCCTCTAAGCACAGCACCCCTGGCGCTACACTTTCATCTCAGGCACCCTCAGTAGTAAAACTCAACATATTTTAAATACTCACATCTATTACAGTTTTCTCACCAAATTTTAGAGCATTTGGAGCATTTTTTATCCCTCAAAAGGCCAAAAAAAAACCTCATTTTTCACCTTTCTGCCTCATTTACAGACGTGGCGCTGCGCCTAGAGAAGTTTTGGAAATTTTTCCTTTTGGACAGGATAATGAAGCTCTATCAGAAAACCGATACTAGATTTGGAAATTAGACTCAGCCCGCTTTCCAATGGACCATCACAGAGCAAATTCTGACATTGGGAAGGTCACAAAAACTTGGCTGCAAGTGGACCTATTTCCTTCTCGGGAAGGTGTTGCGCGTTCAGACCTCACTGTGCATTTTTGGTGAAAAGTCAACAAAAGACACTCATTAATTGCAAAATGATATTTTAATGTTTTTTGAGGAAAATCAATCCAAAATTAGGTGCTAGGAGTTATGTTGGCATTTATTTCATGAGATATTTTGTGCCTTGGGCCTTGCATGGTCTCTTAGGCATACATGAGATTTATGACTAATTTTGACATTTTCAAACCCTAGTTAGGGTTTTTTCCCTCCTTTGCTAGATAAATAGAGCATGAGGGCTTAATTGTAAAAATTTGGCATTTGATGACTCTTTGGAGCAATACATAGTTTTTTTTGGAGATTGGAGAAGAAATTGGTGTTGTGGATTTTGTGAATGGCTTGGAGATTGGAGAAGAAATCAATGTTGTGGATTTTGTGAATGGCTTGTCTTGATTGATGATGGAGAAGGCTGCTTGTAGGATCCCTAAGCTTGGTTAATGGTCATGTTCTTCTATTCAGTTATTGTTTTCTCATGTATCATTGTGTTCCATCCTTCTAAATTGCAGTAGGACAAAGGATTTAGACTAAAAAATGTTTTCAAAGGCAACTTAGCTCTGTTTGTTCTTCACTGCCTCTATGCTTTCCTCTGCTAGGTCATTTTAGAGAATTCTTAATTTCTCTCTAGACCACCTAAGCTTGTTTATTTCATGAATGGTTTAATACAATAGGTATCAAATATGTTTAATGGTTATCCCTTCTTGTTTGATGCCACTAAAACATTGTTCTTGAGGTCTCTCTCTAAAGTACCATTAATCAGGTTTGCCAAAGAGGCTATGTTTTGATCATACCCTTTGTCCATGCTTGAATAATTGTTTTGGAGATCTTCATATCGATGATCAATGATGTTTAGGCATTCCCTCTTCTTTGATTAAAGTTGTATGTTTATCTTGAATGTTTTATAACCTTGAAGGTGAAATCACTAGAAGTTAAATGAGTTTCTCGCCTTCTATATTTCATTGGATTGTATGTTTGAAATGCTTATTTGCTTAAGTTGAATCAAAGAGTTATTGGTGTGACCTATCTATTGATTTCTTCTTTATGCTAAATAGTGTTGAAGTCCCTTCTTGTTTTTAAGTACATGACAAAGGATTCTTAATTTCCCTTTGCCCTACTTTGTTCACAAACTTGATGTTCATTTCATTTCACAAAAACCTTGAAAAACCATCTGACCATGCTAGATTTTCCTTGTGATCCACCCTGATTTATTGTTGAAACTTTCAATGAATTTTATTCACTCCATAGCCTAATTACTTGAATATTCCTCACTCTATATATTCTACTTATTCATCTTACCCAACCAAAACAAACAAACAAACCCTAAACTTAACAACTAGCCTAAAATCAAACCCTAAAAGCAAACAAGTTCACAT
This sequence comes from Pinus albicaulis, assembly GCA_034641835.2. Classification (NCBI taxonomy): domain Eukaryota; kingdom Viridiplantae; phylum Streptophyta; class Pinopsida; order Pinales; family Pinaceae; genus Pinus; species Pinus albicaulis. The sequence continues at coordinate 1,740,186,736 of CM076575.1, forward strand.
CCTTTGCACAAAATAGAGAGAGCCCTCTCTGAGTCCAGGAAGGCTAGGTCCTAGAACTCCAAAAACTAGTCTGATGTTACCCTGTGCATTTGATCTCACCAATCTAACAAATCATGGGAACCTAACATATAAGACAACAGGGGTGATGAGAGTCTCAAAGAGGAACCTTTTTTTACTCAATCGACCGACTTATAAATATTTGGGTATTGACTTTCCTCATCAGCTCAACTAGAATTATAGCATCAATAAAATAATTATTGGACATTGGAAATCTTATTATGAGTTTGAAAACAATTGTAAGCTGATCAATCTTTTTTTACTCCATATGTAAATATCGACCGACTTACAATTTTTTTCAAACTCATAATAAGCTTTCCAACCTCCAATAATTATTTTCTCAATGTTATAATTCCAGTTGAGATGATGAGGAAAGTCAATACCCAAATATTTATAAGAAGAAACATGCTCTAGAAAATGGTTATCATAGACGAAACTACCATGGGTGATCTTCTTGGATTTGATTATCATGACTTTAGTCTTTTCGCTATTAATTGTCATACTCATCTTGGAGCAGTAGACATGAAGAGTCTTAATTTGCTTATCTATGTCATCATGGTGTTTTGCAAGAAGAAAAATATCATTAGTGTAAAGGAAAAGAGTAATGATTATTCCAGCAAGCTCGGTGCCCTTGCAACCCGCAGTTTCCAGACACTCCTCTAGCTTATCGATTTAAATAAAAAAAAAATGGTAGGGGATAGGGGACACCCTTTCTTAACCCCCGATATTGCATTTAATATCTTTAGACCACCCTTTTTTGGTCTTAAGCTTGGAAATGGAAGTCTCGTAGAGGCGGATCACATCAATCCCCAAATCAGGGGGAACCATGATCTCTTCAAGTCTCTCATAGAGTTTATCTCTACGAACAGTCTCGAAATATTTTCTAAATTCCACAAAAAAACATAAGTGATCAATTTTACTATTGCGACATTCCTCAAAAATGATCTTGAGAGTGACAAGGTGGTCAATAGTTGAGTGATGTCTCCTAAAACCATCTTGCCCTTTTACTCCCATTATCAAGCCAAAGGCTAAGATTCTTTTCTAAAATGAGCCCATAAATCTTTCCTAGGATGTGGCTAATCATAATGGTCTTGTAGTTAGAGGGAACGCTTTTGTCCCCATTTTTAAAAATAAGCACAATAAGGTTTTGCGTTCAAATATTAGGGAATCCATGCTTTACAGCCAAATTCATAAGCTTGTACAGATGAGGAATGAGGATAGATCTTCCCATTTTAAAGATCTCAACTTAGTATCCTTTAATATCTTTAGGTTTCCCATTAACAAGCTTATTAATCCCGGACTCAACATCATCTAGATAAAATATATTCTCCTTAATATGAGTGTTTAATATGGTTCCCATGGTGTCTAGAGAGTCATACAATTTCTTAAGATAATTGTCCCAATTTTCTACGGGGATAGAATTATTATCTTTAGTTTTACAAACAAGCACATTCTGCCAAAATTTTATGGGTGCAAATTTAGAGAGGTGGAGAAGATGCTCTTGTCTCTTATTAATATATGACATCTTCTTCCTCTTGATGAGAAATTTGTATATACTTATATTCTGGAGCTTAATGATTTCATTAGGGGCATCTTTGATTGCTTTCCTGGCATTTTTACAGTCTTTTTCATACCAAGTATTGGAAGCTTCTGTTATTCAGCTTATATGATGTCTCATTAGAGAACTTTCTACTAGTATTGGAAAGGATAAAATTAAAATGGTGATAGATCTTATCAATTTTTTTATTATAAGTTAGGGAGCCTAAATCCCTTTTTAAGTCCCTTAAGAAAAGGTCGATATTATTCTATCAAAGTGAATGTGTCTTTTGCTTTCAGTGATGATCTCTAAGTGCAAAATTTCTGAGACAACTATCAACAAAATATAGATCTTAGTCATCGCCTCCTTCAAGAAAGGATATACACGACATATCTCCCACTCAAGTATTTATCAATGCACTATTAGCATTAAGTTTAGTGATGACCAAAAGGTTCAATGCACGCTTAGTTATAATCCATAAAATTCTGAGTAATCGAAAAAAAATTGTGTCAAATTTAAGGCTTTTGGGTGTTCTAATGGGTTTTTAATAGTATTGAATTTATTTTCATTACCAAAAAAATATTCAAATATTCCAACTAATTGATTTTTTGAAAAAAAAAATATTAGATTTTTGCAAAAAAAACTATTATCTGGGTTATTTTGTTGCTTCTATAGACAACTCCATATTATTGTGTTTAGTTCTACATACAATATAAAAATAAAAATGAAATTAATACTTAAAAATTGCAGTCTTGTCCAAAAAAATTAAAAACAAAATTATATAACAGTGTGTGCGGTGCATATGAAAAGAAAACAAAATTTTGAGTCTAAAAAATTAGTAGTGTGGTCCCAAATAAAATTTCAAAACAGACTCACCCTTCGAAATTAACCATTTTCACACATTCTCTTTTTTTCTCACTTTTTAAAACTTACAACAATTTTTTTTTAAATGATTGAACAATATTTTTAACTAAAATTTGACGAACGGTCAAATTCCATCCTTCGTGGTCCCTCATTAACTAAATAAAAAATTAAAAATCAACTTCAAGAAAACCATATACCTTAATATCCCTCGTGGCAAATAATACCTTAAAACTATAAAATAAAAATTTGAAGTGAAGCGAATTCCATGTGCAGTAGCGTTTTGGTTTTGGCATACCGAATATAAACCTAACGGTGCACCTTGCACTTGATAATGGTGACTTAATTTAATTGGTAGCATTAAAAACTTTCAACCATTCAAATATAGAGGGAATGGGTTCTACTATAAATAAGGGATCTTTTATGATCAATAGATGCTCATCTTCTTCAGCAAGCACCTAGCTTTGGATAATTATTACATTCAGAGGGATTAATGGTTTTACGGTAACTTTGAAGGGTTTATAGCAATGGAATGTCTTAATTTTTTGATTTGATATAATATGAGGATTGCTAACAAGTTTTACAGGATTAGCTTCGTTTGATTACAAATAATTGAGGTTTCTTGATTGTATTTTCTTTCAGAGATAAGAATTATAGAAAAAAAAATTATTTATTTTTTATTTTTTAAATTTGAGAATTATAAAATAGTCTCAAGAAATAAGTTATGTGATTGGGTTAGAGTATTTTTTTTTTTTTTTGTTGGTTAAATTAGGTTTTTTGACTTTGACTTATCTTGTAAGTTTAAGAAAGTATTGAAAATATATTAGGTATATTTTTAAAGTGATATAAGTAAAATTTCCGAGAATGTTATTATTTAAGCATAATATACATCAATTTTTATTATATTCTTAATTTACTATATAAAACAATTAATTATTATGGGTGGCAAATTTTTTTTATGAAACCAAGTATTAAATTATAAGACACATATTTTGTATATTACATAAAGTTTTTTTAATTGGATTTATCTTAGGTAATGGTTGTTAATTTCCTCAAGTGACATGATAGATCCTATATATATATATATATATATATATTCCTATATATATATATATATATATATATATATATATATATATATATATATTATTTAACATTTAGAAAAGATAAATGTAAGGAGGATTTGTGCTAATTTTTTATTACTTTTATTTGAAATAGACTTCATGTTTTTTTTTTTTTAATGTTTATTTTATTTTTAATATGTGATACTGTGAATCCCCGATCGGGGTGCGACATGATTAATGGATTGTCTTGGGATCCTGATCATGATTACGTTGGTTAATGAAAGGGAAAGAGGGCAACTCGACCCACACCCTCACATACTTGGATATCAATGCTGGGTGGAAATGCACATGGTAAATCTTGATGGTGATGCGATGAGCTAGTGTGATCATTCCCTCCAGGTGGTAAGGGCTCACAAGTCTAATTGTTTCATTGTTTGATGTTGGGTTTCGATTATTTGTGGTGGTCGAAGGCTCTGGGTAAGCGTCTTCTCGCCTGAAAGAAAGGTCAGGTGGGTCAATTCTTCGTACGCAGTTGGTTTCCATAGTTTAATGGCTTCGTTTCTCGGGTATGTAATTATCTTTTCTCCTCATCTCCGACCGTGTTCTGCAAATTACTCTACTATCTCTCGGAACCTAAAAGGAAAGTTCTGCAATATGCTATTTGTAAGAAATTGGCATCACTATCTAGAAAATTGGAAAGTTTCTGGTGTCTACTCCTATATGATGTTATCTTTTTATGTGACTCTATTCGTCCTCTTTGGCATTTTTATCTCCAATGGGAATATATTATATCTCTCTAGTTTGGAGTTATCTGGTTTGTGCATGTATGTTCGTTGGTGTTGAATTGTTGATGATGAGAATGGGAAGGAGAATGAACCTCCTGCATTTGATTCATTTCACTTATCTTGTGGGTTTTGCTGAAATTGGGCTCTGGGAGACGATCTCTGGAGCCTCCTTCCTTAGGCGACAGACCCACCTTGGCTTGCCTTTGTATCTTCGTTTTCTTGTGCTCGGGGAGCCGAAATTCAGTATCTTAGGTCGAGGTTGGCAGTCCCATTTGACCCTAAGGTTATTTTATAGGCTTGTTCCTATTATTAGTTGCATCTTGCTTCTCTGTTGTGTTATTATATGAGGTCCTCATAGCCTTTGCAAATTCCCTGACTGTAAGCCGAAAAGTTGACCCAGGTTTGTGATTCTATCTGAGAAGCTTAAGGATTTAGGCATCTCTATTGTTAGATGGACAACCTCTACGACTCGCCCAACCTTCGGTGACAGTTCTTCGGGTAGGGGTGGCTATGGGCGAGGGAGGAAATCACAGAAACGAGGAGGGACGAACCCATCCTCGAACCATCATCCATGAAGATGTGATCATAAATTGGATGCTTGAATTATCCATGATGCAATCCAATATTATGAAATAGGTACCCCACCTCAATTTCAACAATTTATTTCTAATTGGGAAGTTGAATTAAAATATCGAGCATAAGTTGAAGTTCAGGTGGAATATTAACGTGACTTAGTTCTGAACCCGAGACATTCCAAAGGCCACACCACCCAATACAAGAAAAATTTTCACCTGTACTATCTGATGACCTCTCCAGAAGGCTTGTCAAATCTGATCCAGGAATTCAGGAAATTCAGAAAGAATTTCAACCCATTCATTTTCAAATGCAACAGGAGAATGTTCGTCTCAACTGCATTGACAAAAAAATTCCATGTCTTCCTTAGTCTGAATTATCAAATTCAAGTGCAAAGGACCTAGCTCCTGTGGAGTCCTCTGATGATTATTAGTTTTCATGTCTATTGTTGCACTTGTTTTGTTTAGTTTTCTATGATGTATATGTTGACTAGGTCTCTTTGTTATAGATATTTAGGATGTAGTTGGTTTCCAGATATTCAGTCCTAAAAGGTACTTTTAGACAGACTTAAAATATTTTGTTTTTGGATGAGATATAATGTTGTTCAGTGGCCAACAGACCTGATTTCCTAATGGCAGGTTGAGACCAATGAACGTCTTAACTCTGGTTGTAACCTTATTTTGATGAAAATTAATGAATGAAAAATTCCTACCAAACTTACAAAAAAATATTCAATATTATAATTATACATTTATCCACTAATTCCTTTAAATTTAACATAATAATCTATATTGATAAATTCATTATAAATATTTTTTAATATATATATATATAAACATTTAAACAAACATGATAATTATAATTATAAAATTAATTAAAATGAAATTATTTTATTCTATTTAATTTAATATAGAAGTGCTAAGTTCTCATCAGGGTTTGGACTCGTAGCCAGCCGACGCTTGTTAAGGCGTTTGTGTCGCTGCGCAGGTCACAAGTTCGAGTCTCAAATAAACCTACGGCCGGTATGGCGGGCACGATGGTTCCTCCTAAAAGTATAGAGATAACCAGTGAGATTCGACCTCGTGTCATGCAAATACAATACCGCCACCGTTGTCGATATTCCTAATACAAAAAATAAAAAAATAAAAAATAAAAATAAAAACATTAAATAACAACTATATATAAATTTGATGCTTAAAATATATCTTCACAGATCTTCATAGTAAGACAAGATTAAATTAAAACAAATAATTAGTTATTATAAACATATGGAATGGCTTTGTCAAGGAAACACACTGAAACAAGAATTAGAAAATGCATAACCTGAAAAACAAATATAAGTCAACTTTTAAGGAATCTCTACGGAAATAATATCTTAAACGTATAGTCACTACCTAGGAAATAGTACTTAAACTATGCACTAAAAGTTATGTTTACACCATTGCACATTGCATATACACTTCTTTTCTAATTTTTTTGGGTTGGAGATTGGTCCGTTAATTTTAGGAAAAACCTAGTTCACATTGTTATATATATATATATATATATATATATATATATATATATATATATATATATATATAACATTATTTTTGTGTTTTGATGAGATGTATAGATTAGATTAAGTTATGAATCACACTAGTTGATTCGAAACGCGTCGACCACATTCTATTTCATGTAATTATTATGGAAAGAATTCTGCTAATTTAGATTAGATTAAGTTATGATGTTAATATTATAGGTTTATGTTGATTGCATTGGAGTTCAATTATATTCCAATTATATATGTTATTGATAGTGTAAAAACAAAAAGTATCATAAAAATTAATATATTTTGATATAATAAAACTGTAATTCTTAATATAGATACTTTAAATATAGATGCTTTGTATTAATTATTTATAATATTTTCTTATTTGTTTTCGTGAGTAAGTATGCATTGGAAAAATACATGGATTAGGAAATAAATTATTGCATAAATGATATAATAAATTTTAGTTTTTTAATATAAAAGACTCGTGAATAAAACTTTAATTCTTAATGTAGATACCTTCTCAATATAGATGCTTTGTATTAATTATTTATAATATTTGCTTATTTGCTTTCGTGAGTAAGTGTTATTTATAATATTTTTTTTATAAGTGTGCATTGGAAAATACATGGATTAGGAAATAATTATTGCATAAATGATATAATAAATTTTAGTTTTTTTAATATAAAAAACTCATGAATAAAACTTTAATTATTAATATAGATACCTTCTAGATATAGATGCTTTGTATTAATTATTTATAATATTTTCTTATTTGTTTTCGTGAGTAAGTGTGTATTGGAAAATAGATGGATCAGGAAATAAATTATTGCATAAATGATATAATAAATTTTAGTTTTTTTAATATAAAAAAATTCATGAATATTATAATTAGTTGTAAGTTTTGATTATAATTTTCTCAATTATGATTTTATTAAATAATTTATTGGTTTTAAGATTTTTTGTTTTAGATATCATTTTTTGGATTCAACTGCGTTAAGTAAGTCATTCATCTATGACCATTTCCATGAGAGGTAGTCGTAAGTGACTAATTTATCATGATTTTTGAATAGTCCACTTAGTACTCATTGTAAGTCATTCATCTATGACCATTTCCATGAGAGGTAGCCGTAACTGTCTAATTTCTCATGATTTTTGAATAGTCCACTTAGTACTCATTGCATCGGGCGATGCTCACAAGGGTGAAGAAGTTGGATTGAAACTAGTGAAATGAATTACATAGCATCAATCATCACTTCCAAGGCTCTCACCTGGTAAATTTTGTTTTCTTGACATGCTTTTACAATTTAGGTAGAAAATCAATTATATGCATAGAAAACATATGTTAATGGTAGTAATTTTGGATATGTATTTTTATATAAATTTTTGCATGGTTATAATTCACTCATTTAAATGGAATTCCTATACATGTATTTAAAGTGGAGAAGTAAGGGGAAACTTTAGGACGCTTCCCATTTGCTTGGAAATAGCTTAAAAAGTGTCACACACAACTAATGACGTCCTTTGGTGGTGGAAAATACAAGAAAAAAACATTTTTAAAATTGGGCTTATTCATAGGAATGGTGGTGCTCTAGTTATGAATGGGATACTAGGAATGAACCAAGTACAATGGCTTTGAGTCAAGGAACATTATATGAACCAAGTACAATGGCTTTGAGTCTGGGTTTAGGGGTATTATCATGTTTCCTTAAATATAGGGAAAACTGTGAGAATTTCAAATACTGAAATCATATTGGAGAAACTAGAATTTATTTTTCTAATCGTTAATTAATTAATAATTTATTTTCTACAACAAATACCAAATAAATAACACTACAACCTTCACAAATAAAACTAAGGAAACTAATATCACTCGAAGCTAAGAAATTTTAGCACACACACATAAAAATTAAGAAAGTTATTTTTGGACAAATGTCCCTGGAAAAGATCAAGTTGGAAAATCAGTGCAGCAACTGAGGATTTTTATTATTATACAAGAGTGATAAAATCTTATTACAATCTAGATGCCAGAATTTGGAAATCCTACAGAGAAATTACTTGAATTTTAAATGAATAAATGCTCTATAAATATTCCACTGCTAAAATACCATTTATCTCTAGGGATGTATTATGTTGAGGATATATCTCTGTCTCAATTTCCAATGTGAAAATTGATGTTGGAGGGGGAACCAAGGTGAGAGAGCATGGAGTTAACTAAAAACTTGATTTCTGCAAACATAACTATATTATTAGCTATGCTGATTGTAAAACATAGTAGATTGGACTTGACTCTCAAAATAAAAAGGTACGATGGGTGTTTTGCATGTAGTATTGATTACAGGCAAGGCTTGTAGTTCTTTTCATTTTCTGGTATTGTAAACAAAGTCTTTGGTCTACAACCATATAACCAAAATATAAATAAGTAAGTAAATTCCACCATTCATACAAAACCTATTCAAACATTTAACTATGAACTAAGGGGGAAAATACAGATAAATGAGCATTGCAACATAATCTTAATTACATTTCAAGAACATTTATGAAAACTGAAGAGACGAATAGCATTCCATTTACCTTTATATTATAAAATCATTTCAATATTATAATTACATGCCCCAACATATTAACCAGGGAAAAAAACAACCAATTTTGGCTGCGATGTCTACGGGACCATCTTTCAAAGGGAAATCTCTTATAAAATTAGAAGAACAAGAAGAAGAAACAAAAATAAAAGGCCAAAACGATGATTGAAGCAAGAAAACAAAGGCAGATACAGATCCAATATGCAGTTAGGATAAGATAAAATAACATAAGAAAATTTTATTAATGTCCTCGGGTGACCATATGAGTAGGTCAATGGGGACTAAAAGATACACCTGGTGTAAATGCATGAAATGTGGGAGAGAAAATGGAACTCCATTGTAAATCCAAAGCTAAAAAGGCTAAAATATGACTAAAATAAAACTAAAATGAAATAAGGGTACAATATACTCTAGAAAATGTATAACATCACATGAAATGATAAAAAATGATAAGTGTGTAGTATAACTGTTGCTGGACTACGTATCTCCAAAGAATGGAAGGGGATCTGAAGATGAGGCCAACAAGGTCAGTCTCTCTTGGATCTAATGGTCGATGGTAAGGGAGGCGGGCAAGGCAATATCTCCTTGTCTAGGTCTTTTAGAACCGCCGAGAAATCCAATTGTATGATCATGGGTGTAGTAGAGGAGTGAGGGCTACTCCTAACACTCGGGGTCGAAAGGAAGAAGTTTTTTGTTATTATTTTTCCATTGTGTTATGGATGGGAGGAGGTTTAGTGAGCAGGAGTTGCCTTGCGTTGTCTCAAACCATTTCCTCCGACTCTCTGAGGATAGCTCCACTAAAGTATTGTATTTTATTTACGAGCCAATATCAAAGATATTTGTTTGTCTCATAAAAAGGGGGGGAGGTGGGTGTTGTGGTGAACCCCAAGGTCTCACCCTTCTCCCATTTGCTACATACTGAGACTCTGCCTACCACCTATTATTTTAGTCAGATGAAATAAAGCAAAAGTAAGAGGTAATAGTTATAGAAATCCCAAGGTGAATGGATCCATGTGAGACTTGAAATTTGTATGTAAAGATCTCCCTCATAAAGAGGGCTAGGCATCTTCAGTCTGGGTATCCGAAAAAAGTGAAGAGGCAGCCCCTATAATCCCTGTAGAGACAATGGTAATGCCCAATAAACTCACAGTAAATGAGGACTTAACGTCCATGAGTGACTAATCCACGCTATAGCATCTGTACCTAGCTAGGGCATCCTAACACCTAGGAAACCCTCCACATGGATGCCAACAGACTTCATCAACATCTATCCTTTTCTCTGCAATAAAGGAGCTATTGTACAAATCTAGGCTTCATCAACAAGCCCTCACCTAGGACATCTATCCAACTTGCATCCAATCATCAACAATAGATCATCTACATCTCCATGTTGTTACTCTCTTGCCTAGGGTTTTGTGCACATTTTTGTAGCTTCATATCTCTAGTTAGGATCCAAAAACCCTCCAAAAGTTTGCTACAACAATCCTCCAATCACTATGTTCCCTTGTCACCCTTTTTCATCCTTCTAGGCTTCCAATATGTTGTTGTAGGTCCATAAGAAACCACCTCAAGGCACCCTATAGATCTCGGAACAACTACAACAAGGAGTTTTACACTTGAACAAGGGGTTACACCTTTAGTTTGGGTTGTGGTGTCTCCTTAGGAGCTACGGCTATGTGAGAGGACCCTTACTAGATGTCTCTCAGCCTCCCAACAAGCCTCCATGCATGTTGTTGTTCCTACATCACCTGTGGCCAAAAAAAGAATACCTAAACATGGTAAACATGCCCAGAAAACCCTTCAAACTTACCTCTTCTCCTGTGACCTGTTTAGCAAGGAATCTGATGTCTTTTAGTGCATTTCAAGCCTCCACGTTGGCCGAAATAGGCCTATGACATATGTGTTATAACACAGTAAGAAGTACGCACCCAAACCATGAGAAACCATCTCCAAAATGCTTCCAAAACACGTCCTTCTTGCGTCCCTACTCCCTGCTTCAGATCCGTTGTCAAATCAGTGCCCAAACATGATATATTCGATGCACTTATTGGATGCTCAAATGATCAAATATTACCTCATATTTATACTAAATAAGAGGGCTTCTTCGAATGTCATATTTTGGGCTTTGCACAGTTGTCTCAAGGCTTAATATCATCAAGATGACCTAGACCATCATGTGAAAAACCCAACATAGCCTTCAAAAATTCATAACTCAATTTCTACAACTTAGAATTGGATGATTCTCATTGCATTAGAATTGTCTCACCGAGATCTATCATCCTCATCCATCACATGTCGAAATGTGCTCATGGTTTTGGCCCAAATCCCGATGGGTGCAAAACCCCAAGCTTGGGTTCCAAGCCCACAAGCGACTCTTGTGGCGCTTTCCCTCCAATCCCTAAACCCTAGGGCTTGGAGTACCTCCCAAGCTACATAAAAATCATCAGCCCAGAGTTTACTAACTGAACAAACTACATCTTCTGGGAAAATAGAAACAAAGAAAAACACCAATTCGCAGAGTAAAAATAGATTCAAGAAAACCCAAACCTCGTTTCCATTCGAGTGCCAATGACAGGTGGGCGAAGAACTAAGGTTCAAGGAAGTAAGGTTCATGGAAATAGGACGAGGCTGTGAATAGATTTTGAGGATGACAAAAATGAATGAATATAATAATATCCATGTCATCATTATATGGGTAGAAATTTGAACGCAATAAACAGGAAACCTAGTATAAAACTTAAACGGTCCCCCTGCTTTGAATGTTTTCACAAAAAATTCCAGGGAGACTGAATATGGATACTTCCCACTGGCATCACATTGCATATTTTCTATCTGATTTTTCACATAATCAATTGGTAGACGACATGTAGATGCAAAAATACCATAAACAACACTTGCACCAACCACAGTTGTAGCTTCAGAAAGGCCCATGGTGTCAATGAAAAACTCTACAGACTAATCATAAGAAGCAAGCATGCCCATATTTAAGGCCATTGCTTAGAAAAATATTGGACCCGCCCCTTTCCATAGGGCTAGAACCCCTTCATCACCAATAATATGGTATAGTGCATGGAATGATTTTTTGTAATGTCATTGATGCACAACAGGTATAGTTGCATATGCCTGCATGCGAATGAGAGATAAATCTGCAAAACTTCCAACACATGCTCCAATAGCTCTTGTTGTCAATCCATAAATAACCTTATAGAGAGGTAGTGGTTTCCCATCATTAACGAAAATTGCTTTGTTTTTCATCATCCTAAATGAGCCAAGACGTGTTGTTTTATAGGTTTCCTATCTTAAAAAATCAGCTGATAACCCCTTTTAAAAAGCACCAAATCCCTTTTCCCTTAGCATGTTCTTTGCAACATTATAACCCAAACCTTCACCCAACTGAATGCGCACCTTGATCATGTCCACAGATTGGATGGCACATGTGGCAAGCATACCAGAGGCTCCTCCATTGACAAATTGTGTCACTACATTCCACATGATTCCTGTCTTGGGCTTCTCCCCTGCCATCTCTCTCAAGGACTCGAACACTCAATCGATTTGAAACTGCCCTCCTTCCTCTTCTTGATGTCACGATTGATATGAGAAAAAACCGACAAGAATATTTTTTCTGTCTACGCATCTTCAGCAAGAAAGAAGAAGAATAGGAAGAGATTTGATCTTTGTTGTGCTGCAATGCCTCCTATTGGAGGGGTGAACTAGCACAAGTCTCCAATTTTAATTTCTCTGAGGATGACGAAAACGAATGTCTTTTATCACCACTATCTCCTCACCCAAAGAGGAAACACTTATCACGTAAATTTATTTTTAATAATATAAAAAGATTAAGAAAAATAAATTATTAATAGAAAAACATAACAATGTTTATAAAACTATTATATATACTAGAAATTACCGCTAAAGGTGCAAAGGTACACCGAAGGAATACAAGATTTAATAAGATTATCTCACCACAAACAGAGCCAACTAATTGTTATATGCATGCACATAATTTCTATCAAAGTCTCCACTGCAAGGGCCATGAGGCGAGCCCATTGCTCACAACCTAGGCATGAGCACAAAGTGTTGAAAAACCTTTCCCTAAGTGTCCCACGCCCAACTATTTGTCTTTTATAAGCCATACAGTGATGCTAGCCCTAGATTTCAATCAGGGCACAAGATCGATCTTTATCGATGTCCTAGATCCCAACAACTCGTATTCCCATTGTTTCCCCTTACAATTTGGGAAAGTGTTCTTTTTAGAGACAAATGAATGATCCAACAAGTAGGCGGGAGTGTGTGTAAATCTCACATATCATAAATATAAGCATATGTTTTATGGGAGAAATTTCAACTTCTAAATTGGAGTTAGTTTATGCAAATTTTAGCCTAGACTAACATTTTTAAACATGGAGATAATCTTTAAAATTGATGTCGAAACAATCCAGACTCTCTCGCAACACACTTCAAGGACCTATTTTTCTGAAACACTTATATATATATATATATATATATGTATATATATATTAAGTTTGACACAATTGGACCAACATGGAGGAATGGTAGATGGGGATCTTATGGAATTTCAAAAAGACTAGACCACTTCTTTGTGAACAAAGGTCTAGATAACCATCTCACCAATTTGAGCTCATGGGTTCTTCCCTTGCAAATATTTGATCGTTTTCCTCTCTTTTTATTCTGGACAAACATTTCAAAAGGGAAGCCCGCTCCCTTTAAGTTTAACCATTTTTGGTTGAAAGATCCAAAATTCACCTCAATGGTCTAAGACTTATAGACAAAATTCAATCTGAGCATTGGCAATTCGGTTATGGAAAATATATCCATAAGTTGAAAAAGCTAAAATAGGTAGTTCGTTTATTGGATTGTCATCTAAAAAAATAAAGAAGTAGAGAAATTATACAAATGAATGCCCATATTAAATCTCTGGAAGATCCACATTCAACAAACTACTTCTCGGAGGCTTCCAAACAGAAATTAGCAGAATTTGACACAAAAAAAAGGTAAATATTTTGCGTCAAGCATAGGAATGGCAGTAGAAGAGTCATAAAATGTGGATTGATGAAGGGGACAAAAATACTAGATATTTCCACAACCAGACTTCGAAGGATTGTATGAAAAAATCTATTTGGAAAATCAAGAATGACGCTAGAGAATTTCTTTATGGACAAAATGATATTCAGAAAGAAGCATTTAGACATTTCCAATCATCACTGAGATTAAGAGATGCTCCTCCCTCTCATAAATATATGGACTTCGTTTCTATATATCCGCAAATGGTTGAATTAGAGAATATCCTCTATATTTTAGGATGAAGTCTCCTTATTATTTGTGAAGGAGTAAGGATCTATACCTTAAATCAAGTGGGAATAGGGATCTCCTCTCGTTGATAGGGAGTAATGTTAAACATCACTTTTGTATTATCCTCATCATGTGTCATTCAATAGGCCCAGACTAACAATCGTACATCTAAGTGAAGGGCATGGAGGAAGAATGGTGAATGGAATATTGAATAAACATCCACGATTTCCTTGACAAGAGAAAATTCAAAATAGGAAGTGGACAAACACTCTTTGAGGATTGGACAGGTATCCAAGACAAGAGTGGTCGAAAAGGACCGATATTCTTTGAGGATTGGGAATCCAAGATAATAATAGTCCTATAGGGACATACCTAGTGAACATTCGAGTGGGGTATGCCCCAATTCAAAAAGGAAATTTCTAATACACCCACCCATGCCCCAATTCTGAACGAAAATTGCTAATAAACCCATTGGTAAAAAAATTGGACCTTTTAGGGATTCATGAATGGAAAAGAATTTGATTCTTGAACCTTTCTTTGGAAAATAATCTGAACCTTTTTTATATTCATGATTTAAACTCATGCAAATCCCATGCTATTTTTCTATCATCCTTATCCATTTAGTGTCATGTCGTTTGTCCAATAGCTAATGAATATTTATGGAAAACTCAATCTATACTTCTCGTATTTGGGGAGAAATGCTTGCCAAAATATCATTTTTTGAAATATGTATACCTACGAGGATTTGAATTAAGGAATTCAAGTGTTTTAATTTATGCACTATTAGCAGTATCATAGCCACAACATGTAGCTGCATTTATCAGTAGTCCATTGGCACATGTCCCCTACATTTCCGCAATCCCTTCACTCTAGGGAGGGGAAACATAGATGTCTCAAGGCATCGCTGGGATGTAAGAGATAGACAATTTTCCATCCCCGAGATGTCCCACTATCTCCAAGGGATGTCCCAATACATTTCCAGGTGATACAATTATGCCATGCTATACTCAATGGAATTGGGGAGTGCCACTGCATGTTTTAATAGTTTAAGGGTTTTTTAAAACACCACTTTTTATCCCATCTTCATTTCTTCTATGTCCTAGAAAATACCATTTTCTATGCAATTTCAACAATTTCCAGAATATGGTAGGATAGTAGATCTTGACTTAAGTACCATGAATATGTTTTCAATTTGCAAAAATTGTCTATGAAAGAGTCCAAAACTTCAACAATTCCATAGAAATCAATACAGAAACAGTTTCCATAAAATCCACTAACATCTAAAATTCATATAAACTTCCTTCAAAAGAATTTGACATTAACTACACTTAACAACAATGTTGCATGAAAGAAATTTGGAAAACAATTGTCGAGGATCTAAAATATGACTTGACAACAAATAGTTGAACAATAAAAAAAATGAACTAGAAAACCTGAAGAAAAAAATCTGGCTTTTTCGTTGCATACGCCATTTTTTTCAAAAATTTGAAAAAGGGAGTATTTTTGGCTCAATGACTCATTTTAGGCAAATCTCACCAATTAATTAGTGGTTTACGAAAATATTGTTTAACAGTGCATTAACGAAAGAAATGGAATTCATTACAAACATTTTTTATGCCCATCTAATTCTTTAGCTTAAAGGAGTAAGCTACTATGACATACACCATATATTTTTCATGCACTTGGATTACTAGCTATGAATCAACGATTTTATAAAAATTGTATATACTAGTTTGTTACATTCATCTCACCATATCCAAAATGTTATATGAGATGAAAATTATCTAACAAGGAAAAATGATGCATATGAGGATGTCATAGTTCACTTACAATTTCCAATAATTGCCACAATAGCATTGTCCAGCTTTGAAATGTTGGAAAGGATTGACACCCTGACACTGAAAATTTTCTCTACAATATGGGAGAGTGGAAATCACCACATACTGACTGTTTATGATGACCCACATAGGTGTCTCGGGGTTGTGTTTAAAATAACAATTGTAAATGTCGGCTTCTCACCGTGTTGACAATAATATTTTTCTTCGGCTTCTCCTTCACAACATTAGTGCAAATCGTGTGAGAAGCATACCCTACTACCTTTCATCATCCCAAAAAATCTTTCCAACTCTGCAAAATTTTTATCTGATATATATATATAACAATAACATTTCTCCCACAAGAAATTTATACATCTAGTTATTCATACCAATACAGCTGCTTCCAAATCTCTTTTTGGTAGAAGCTAGAAAGGAAATCCATGAAAAGAAAACTGATGAGAGCCTGATATGACGCTACCAAAGAGAACATATGAAACATGATTAAAATCTTGGCCAAGCATGCATTTTGGAAATGTATGCGTGTCTATAGGAATTTTTTGAACAGGTCTGTCCATTGTTACATTATGCATTATTGCAACTTAGGCATACTCTCGTGACCCAAATATTGATTGGAACTCTTTTTTATTTCCTCCCACTTTATTGAACTTCTGAAATCCTAGCGCATACAATTCCTGTGTATCTGAAGCTATGTTTTTTAACTGCGTTGAAATACTTGGGGCTAGAAATTCAAGGCTATGTGAGTGATGCTTAGATGTATTTAATATAAAACAATGTACAAAAACTGAATGATTTTTAGCCATATCCATTGACAAATTACCAATCGGGGATGATACTACCTATAAGTTGTAGGCCGGGGTGGACATTTCCTTACTTGTTAATACCACAAATTGTTGTTGGGGATTCGAAATAGGTACCAAATTTACATCTTGATGGTAATGAAACATAACAACATGTTGCAACACTTCCTTGTCAATAGATTCAATATCTGCAGATAGCATCTGTCCCTTCATGCATGCCTCTTGTGGCTAAACTTGTTCCCTGATGGCAAGTTCAGACTCAAATACCTTCATCTTTTGATTTTTTTCAAACATCTCAACCTGTTCAAACCCCATTGAAAAACCAGTCACTAAGAAAAATGCAGGAACAGTTGATAAAACCTCAAGCTGGGGATTTGACAATGCTGACACACAATTTTGAGACCACATTGACATATGACCATGTTCAAACCCCATTGACAAACTAGGCACTGAAAAAGGCATTGAAATAATTATCAAATATGGTTCAAACAATTATCCAATAGGGTTCAACTATAATAGAGTCGTTCTTTGAACAAAGTAAGTGACCTTTCTATAAGACAATTTCCATATTTTTGCTTGAAGACAATTTATCCCACTCTAGGTTTTTAATTTATCGTCTTGGTAAGAGTCTTGTTACTAGGACTCCTCTGTCACACGAAAGATGGCCCAAAAAATAATTGAAGTGACTTTCATTTTATTATTCTCCAGATTCACAAGATATCGACTAACAAATTCTATTAAGTTTGTGTATGTAGTTGTTCATTTCAACTTGTGAAAATAAAGCCCCAAGTGTATGTGCATCTTCTGCGTCTTGAAAATAAGGTCTGTGCCTAGCAACAATATTGTGCCATGTTCTCTCCAAAAGAGCCTTCAGATTTGGGGATTGTGAAACTTTCATTAAAAAATATCCTCCTTTTAAAATGATCTGTAAACCGAGAAGATAAACTTACAAAAATTAATCAATGGACATGATTTTTTTAAACAATCGAAGGTCTTGAAGGAGGAAATTTTTGTAGCAGAACAACATGAGTGTGATGTTAATATGTTAGTAGGGTCGTTGCACAGGATTTTTTCTGTTGTTGTATCGAATATGGGAGTAGGGGAATATTTATAGAATCACTTCCTGGTGCGAGAGGAACATGTTAAACAATACAAAAATTTAAATAACTTACCCTATCTAGATTCTCCCGGCATAGAAATATTGACAATTGGATTTTGTTTATTCAACAAATTTAAATAACTTCAACAAATTCACTTTATCTAGATTCTCCCAGCACATATATATTGGAAATAACTTGAAACAGAAACATCTCCTAGTAAGTGACCTTTCTATAAATAACTTGAAATAGGAACATCATCAATACTAGAAACTAAGGCCTTCATGAGTTCAGGAGTAGATGGCTCTTGTATTGATGCAAAAGTAGAATCCTCTTCATTTAATTCAGGTATGTGAATATCCTTATAAGGTTCACGGGCTACCTCTGTAATAGCTAATGGAAACACATTATGATAATCTAACTCCATATGATGTCCAAAATGATCATCCAAAGGTTGCATAGCAAAATAATCTCTTACTTCATCTTTTTTCAAATAACCAAATTCTATAATAAGGGCATGAGACTGCTCTTCTTTGGTCTCTGACTCATTTTTTCCTCTTCCTAGGTGCTTCGGAAATTTTGTCGTCCTTCACATTTTGAAGCAATGAAATGATCTTGCTCAACAACAATCAAGGTGTTTCCTTTGGAGTCTCTGTCAATAATAACTTTCCATGAATATGGCGTTGGAGAATGGTACCTCTACGAATTTTGCAGATGCAATGGACAGTCATGGCGGGAGGCAATCAGAGGAAAAGGGAGAGAAAAAGTGTTTCTCATTGCAAAAATTCAAGCTCTTTGAGCATGTGTCATCTTCAACAACCTTAGAAGGAAAAACATCTTCTTCCTAGTTTGCAGGCGGGAATTGGGAGCGGGAATTGAAATTAATCTAAAATTAAAATTAAAAATTAAATGTTAATAATAATATTTAAAACAAAAAATTGTATATAGTATTAAATTAAAATTTTAATAAGGTACTAAATTGTCTATAAATTATTTAAGAGGTAAAAAATATAAATTAGTAGTTTTATGAAGTGATATTTAAAAATTAAAATTATGTGGTTTTTTCTTGTTTTAATATAGACATAAAAATGTATGATAACATGTCTTCTCTTAAAGTTTGATAATTATTTTTTTTTCCACTAAAATTACACCTATCACAATGAAATCAATTTTCTAGATTTAGCATTATGAGAGGTTCTGACCAAAGAGGAATTTATATTGGGCCTTTTATCTTTACTAATATTTTCACAACATTACCAAATTTTGCACACTGCGAATAACTCTCAAGGCCTTTACCAATGGACATGAAAAGGGCCTTAGACTAGGAATATGGGCACCATTATTATTCTTTGAAAGATAAGAATTAGTATGAGGGAAGGTAAAAAAGGCTTTTATTTCTAAAATGAAGATTTTCATGCTCAAGGCCCATGAATTTGGCATTGAACAACCACATAGATCCTCTCTAAATAATCTTAGGAATATATGGGATATCAGTTATATTAGGAATTTGTTCACCCCATGTATAGGATTTAAGGAATGTATTATGGGTAGGAGAGGTAAACAAGGGGCGTTAGGCCTTACAAGAAGCTTGTTAGTGTAAAGGGCAATGAGCTAGACTTAAAAACCACATAAATATTTTTTAAAGAATCTTTGGTCTTAAGTTGGGATATGGGCACCATAGGATTATTTCTCACCATATATCGGAGTTAGTGTCTATTTTATGGTTAGAAGAGGAAAACAATTGCCTTTGTCCCTAAATTAATATTTCTCATGCTCAATTTCCATGAACAATACCTGTAGCTAGGAATATGGGCATTTAGTATCTTTTGCATAATAAGAATGGGTCCCATGGCCTTTACTATGGCCAAATAAGGCCATTAAAGAAAAGAGACTTAAGTCTTAAATAATTAGTGGCCATTAAAAAACCTTCAAACCACCAAATAAATTATATTCTCTAAGGGATATTCATTGGCCTCTAGAAGGGATGTGTCTTCCATTCAAAGGTTTTGCACACTATGATTGGGTCTTGGAGCCTCATCATTAGACCTTAATGAAATTAGGAGGATTTCAAATCACATATGATTCTTACAAGTGTAGGCTTGGTCAAAATAGGAACTCCATAAGGGGCTTAGGCCTTATTTGAATCTTTGATGATTAAGCTTTGGAAATAGTTATGAAAGAACAACACATAACCTCTATAGGAGATCTTAGGAATCTATGGGGGATCTTTAGTGTCATTGGTATGTTTTACATAGTAAGAATGGGTCTTAGGCTTGTACCATTTCAAAGGGATGAAAACAATGGCATCAATCCCAAAATAAAACTTACTTGGCTCACATTGCATAAAAAAGACCATAAGGAACTGCAATATAAATCGTCTCTGAGGAATTTTAGGCCTCCATATAGGATAAGGGTTCCATTATGATGTGGAATGAAAGGAGTTAGGTCTTATATCTTGGCCAAGGAATGGAAAAGGGCCTTATGCATAAAACAAGTCTTTCTCATATTTAATGTCCATGAACAAAATATTATAATGGAAACATGGGAACAACGAGTATGTTTTACATAATAAAGATGGGTTTTATGGCCTTTATGATGGAAATGGAAACAAAACAAGATCCTTAGTCCCTAAAAAAAAATTATTTAGTTCAAGGGACGTGAATAAGGCCTCAAACGTCGACCACACATATCTTATCTAAGATATATCTAGCCTTTAGGTGTGATATGGGTGCTATTTGAATATTTTTGTGACATATTTAGGTCTTGAGGCCTTTAATTTGGCCTTAATATCATTAGGAATTTTTTGTTCACCATGTATGGCACTTGGGGCCTTAACCATGGTCGAGGAAGGATCATAAGGTTCTTGGGTCATATTTGAATCTTCCCATGATCAATATTCTTGAACAAGTTTTCTAATTACTACACAGAACATCTCTAGGGGATATTTGGCCTATATGGGGGATCTTTGTCACCATGGTTATGGTTTACATGGTAAGAATGGGTCTCGGGGAATGTACTATCTTGAGGGCAAGAGAAAAGAGGGCCTTCAGCCCTAAATAAAGCTTCTTGAGTTCAAGGAACATGAATTTACCCCCAAACAACCACATAGATACTCTCTAAGGGATATTCGGATTTCAACTTGGATATTGGAGACATGGCATGGTATTCTACATAATTAAAGGGCCACAATAATTGTTAGTATGTATGGGTTTGTAATAATATTGTATGCGCATTCTGAGAATGTGAATGCATTATTAGAATCATTGAACATTTTTGTAATACATGTATCTATAGAATAATATGGCTTTAGAGTAAACATATAGATTTATATCAATTGACCATGTATAAATCAACATACTTTGAATTCAAATTAATGAAATCATTCTCTATGAGTCTTGTGCAATAATCAACCATGGTATGTAACAATGCCACAAAAAACCCATAACAAATAATGTGTCCACAATTAAAAATTACTAACATAAATGAGTAATTCATATACTGTTGTTGTACTTGTTATTTGATCATATTTTTATTCTTGGACTATAATAGTCATTTACGTTAATCATTATTAATTTTGTTACTTATTATCTAGTCATATATTTTAATCCTAGACTAAATTATTCATTTAAGTTAGTCGTTTTTTGTTTAGTCACTTATTATCTAGTCGTATATTTTATTCCTAGACTAAATTAGTCATTTAAATTAGTCAGTTTTAGTTCGGTCACTTAAAATTTCTCAAATTTAGTAGTAATTCACTTGAAATAATTGCAGTGACTAACTTTTTTAGTCACCTAGTCACTAATTTCATCATTTTCTACTAGTGTTGTGAAACAACATTTGAAAATTATGTTATCACCACTCCCCTTTGTATAAAAGAATATAATCCATTTACTGACCACAGAGGTTTTCCCTTTAGGCTTGGACAAATATCAAAGAAGATACTTGAAGCTTAAGGCTACTAGATACTATGTTGTAGGGACTTAGGTGCAGTGGATAAATCTCAACTACCTTACTACTACCAGACCATAAATTTCCTTTTTTGTTGGAATCCTCTCCAAGTTTATGAAAAATCCATTTGAGGGTCATTAGTATGTTGCAAAAATATTTCTAAAGTACTTGAAGGGAAATTAAGACTTTGGACTCAGGTATACATAGGTGGGTGACTTCAGCTTGAGTCTTGGATTAGTATTTGTCTCCTGGAGGTCACACAAAAAATCAGTTCTAGCAGATTCCACAACTGAGGCAAAATGCGTCGCAGTAGCTAAAGAAATAAAGGAAATTGTGTGGCTCAGGAAAATTCACGAATATTTGCAGGAGAAACTAGTACATTCAACTCTTATTTTGATTGAAAACACTTCTGCAATAAATTTGGCAAAGAACTGAAAGTACCATGATCGAACGAAACACATCAATACAAAATACCATCTGATTTGACATCATGTTGGGGCTACAACAATCCACCTATGGAATTGTTCCAAAAATGAGAAGATTGCAGACATCTTCACCAAAGTGCTTGGAAGGGAAAACTTTGAAAGATTCATAATGATGCTTAGACTCACCAACGTCCCTTCAGGTTAGGGGGGGAAATGTTGACACCTAATCTGTGCCCTACTCTCCATAAAACAATTTTCAGCTAGCACCCATAGAACCATAGAACCTTGACATGTGTTCCTTGTTGGCTCTTCTCCAATATGAAATGATAGTGGCTCATACCTGTAAGGACACTAGCTCTTGTAAATGTGAACATTGCAACTCTTAAGCATATTCTACTCCAACGACATCTACATTCAAATGGAAGCTAGGGTAGGATGCTAATCTACTCTTATACCATATTATAAAATGAATTAGACCACATTTACTGATGAAAATATAGATAAAGTACATGCACATGCCAAACACAATATTTTATTATCAAAATGAATTAGATAGTTACAACAAGATTCACCTCTATTAAATAGAGTTTGGGAGGTGATATTTTCCCAAAAATCTAAAAACTAATAATAACCAAAAGAATTATTTTTTAGCCTGAGTCACTAATGTGACTTATTACACATGTAAGCATTACATTCTAAAACCTTCATCAATGATAATTCGAAGGCAGAGGTTTATATTTTTCAACCTCGAGGTTTTCAAGTTCCTGGAAAGGAACATATGGTATCTAGATTGGTTAAAGCTCTTTATGGTCCCAAATAAGCACCAAAAGCTTGGTACATCAACATTGACATACATTTGTAGGATAACATATTGAGAATAAGCTTTTTTAATTAAAATTTCTACATCAAAAGTGAGGATATTATATATATATATATATATATATATATATATATATATATATATATATATATATATATATATATATATATATATATTAGTGATATATTTAGTAGACATTGTCATCATAAGTAGTGAGGTCATACCAATTACCAAGATAAAAATCAACCACATCCGAATTTTGACATTACAAATTTAGGCCTCCTATAACATGGCTTAGATGTGGAAGTTTGGCATAGTAACAAATGTGTTTTTACTTTACATACTATGCGTGAAAAATATCTACTAGACAAATACAATATTGTTGATTGTAAAAATACATACATATATGGAGAAGTTGAAACTTTCAGCTAAAATAAACTCAAGATCAGAAAATGAGTCAATTTACATGCAATTTGTGGGAAAATTGATTTATCTTACATTCATTGGGGCAGGTCCAAGTTTTGCAGTCAACTACATATCTAGGTTTCTCATAGACCCCGAAGTAGAACATTGGATAGAAATAAAAAGTGTTTTTAAATATGATAAAAGTACAACGAGTTTTGGATTACTATATGGTGAAAGTGATGCATTTTATTTAACTAGTTATACAAATTCTAATTGTGTGGGATCAATAAATAACTGGATATGAGTTTAGTCTTGGAATGGACAAAATTTATGGGTTAGTGGAAAACATGTGGTTTCACTTTCTTCTATGGAGGCAGAACAGAGGGAAACAATAAAAGGCGCATGTGAAACAATCTAGCTTAAAAGAATAGTTGTAGACTTGATGCTTAAACAAACCAAGATGAAAATTATTTTATGTCACAATTAAAGTGTTCTAAAATTAGCAAAGAATCCAATGTTTCATGAGTGCACCAAACACATTGATGTCCATTTTAATTTCATGAGACATCTTGTAGAAAATGAAGAGGTTCAACTTCAATATTGCACCACGAAACAATAGACTGTAGACAATTTCACCAAGCCATTTGGTCTACATAAATTTGTTAAATGTGGAGACAAGTTTCGTGTATTTTCCAGAAATACCAATAAGGGAGGATGTTATAATTATTATCAATAATGGTCATTTATTATTAATTAGCATTTACTTTACATAAATACATAGTATATTAAGTACTTTAGTGTTTTTAATAAAGAAACAAGAAGAATTCACATACATCCTTATCCTGTTTCATGAGTATAGCATTTTATCCATTCAATCTCAATTTATTATGATAATAATATTCCAATCTAGAATTACTCAACCGATATTTTCTGCACTAGCAAAGAGAACATGGCAAGTTTGGCGTGTATGCAATATGAAACAAAACACCAATACATGGCATGCCCAAAATATTAAGAATTCCTAGTTTCTTTATTAATATGAGTAATATTATAAAACATGCCTAAAATACCTACCTAGAGGTATGGTCTGGAGAATTTTCTTCCCAATTTCATCACCAAGTTTTGTAGTCATCTCTAAAGAAATAAATCTAGGAGCTATGGAATTGGCTTGTCTAAAATTTAAAAAATTTGTAGTCATGTTTAAAGCAATAAATACAGGAGCTATGGCATTGTCTTTTCTACAGTTTAAAATCATCATTTTCTATTTCCCACAAAAGGATTAGTAATTAGAATAAGACCTCATAACTCCAACCTAAACTCTTCATTTAAAATTCTAATGCACATATAAATTCACAAAGTTAAGAAATTCATTGTGATATTTCTACTAGCATATTTCATTGCAATAGTCTTAGTCAACCTAATAACTCCTGATTTGGCCACACTATAATTAGCTTGCCCTATATTTCCAGTCAAATGAACCACATGAGCTATATTTATGACTTTTCCATGCAAGATATAAAAAATACATTGGAGTTAACAAAGACCAACCTACAATAAAACAACTCTAATTTTAATTGTACTATCTTGCTTAGGGTACAAAATAGGGGTGAATATTATTGTAATGCCCATTTGGTACCCTCATGTTTTGTGCATGGACTACACTATCACATATCAAGTAAACATTTTAATATATTCCAAGTTATGAGGAATTTATGCAAGGCACCACATATTATATGTTTCTACATACATGGTAAATTGTAGGATATAGTAAAGTTTATAGTGAGACATAATTAGCTCACTTATCCTAATATTTTTTTCCCCAAGCCATAAAGCCACTATGTACATATGATTTAATATCAAAAGGTGAGCTAATCAAATAAAGAGGATGGATGCCATTGGAATGGGGCGGATATGATATGAAAAGTGGTATGGAGAAAATGGAAGAGATGGGCTAGGACATGTCGCATATACTTAACTCATTTACCACTATGAGTGAAATGTGGCATAACATAAAGGATGAAAAGTGGGATGTTGGACACCTCACTCTCTAGTGTACCTATTGCACCACCAACTAATTCCATTAATAATTTAATATTGTACCACATTTTGAGATTACGAAAGGTTCTTTCTCTTTGGTTCTCTTCATCTTTCTTAGTGAGTTTAGTGGTTGGTTCTTAGGCTGGTTCTATTTTTGGTTTTTGGGATATTTGGCCATACTCTAATGTTGCCCATTATACCTTGGCTAGGCAATGTGCAAGCTTGGGGAGAAAAAGGTTTATGTTGCTTAATAGAGGATATAATGGGAAACATTGGAGTATGGCCAAATATCCCAAAAACCAACAATAGAACCATCTTAAGAACGAAAAAAAATATTGAAAACAACATATTCATGACTAACAATGGGAAAAAAATGAAAACATGATTTAAAAAGGGGGATTTTGCAATCATACTTCACACGGTTGCATTTTTTGATTAGTTTTGGTAGTGTAGGTTGTTATTGTGGGTTTGTGGACCAAACACTCCCGAACCTATAGAGGATTTTCACGAGTCTTTCATGTTGAAACATATTTTACATGTTTGTGCATTGTTTTAACTCTTAAATAAGAGATATTTTATATTTTCTGCATACTTATTTTTTCCTATTCAATGGCATCTTCACATTTGTTCATAGAAGAAATCTCAAACAATTTGAGTGGGACTTTGGTTAAAAACTTGTGCTTCCTCATAATATGTTACAGGTTCAATAGGGAGGTAGAGCATGTACACATCCTTAGATGTTAGTAATCAAATCAAAGAAAATGGTTGCTTCTCCTATGTCAGTAACATTACAATGATCTTCCCAAAGGCAACATCCACAATTTCATTAACATTAGAATGCTCTTCCCAAAGGCGACATCAAAAATGTCATACATGGGAAGACCATGATCTATCTTCAACAACTCCCACATGTATTTATGTGTGCATTCTTCTCAAATAATTAAATGTATTTTTTGTTCAAATCGTTGTTTCGAAAACTGAACCCATTTCTTTTTTTTAGTGACTTAAGGTTGAATAAAGCGATTGGGTCATATGGGTCAAGTTCTCGATAGGGGAGTGTTGTAGGAGTGCGATTGGATTCTATTGTAGGAGCAGGTGTAGGAAAGGGTGCAAGCCTTTTAAATAGTATGGCACTGCTAAAATTTGGATTTATCAAGAGGCAATTTTCAGGGTAGAAGAACACATGCTACTTTAAAATAGAATTAACCAATCCCAAGTTTCACTAGGTTCGAAAAAACACAAGCATTCCAAAAAAAGTGGGCCATTAAAATTGGGATTTTAGGGATAAAAAGCGCAGAGTTATTTGCTAGGGCTGTAGAGAGGGTAGGCATTTTTTTTGAAACTGGATTAAAAATCGTGAATGTCAATAGTTTTAACTAGAGAGTTTTCCCCACAACAAATTTTTGCTAAACAACACTTTGCTTGAACCAAACTGGTTGTGAAACTGATTTATCAGACTTGTCATTAATTTTAAAACCAAACAATATAAGCATTAATACACAATCATACATACCTACATTCAGAGAAGATGTGGTGTCCTAAGGTTGAAATTGGGGGGTTTCCACTCTAGAACTAACACATTGATTATTTAGTGGTATATCCTCCAAATCATCCACCTCGGCCTTAGCATCGATATCGATCATATCTACATTTGAAGAAATCCTATCTAGGCTCACATAAAATCTTCGTACATCGCCTCTGATACATTCTTTCTCTCCATATCCTCCTCCTTAGGATCAACGAAGATAATGAAGCTTGCAATAATGGGAAAATGCTTAAACTGCATGGGTTTAAGTAGCAGGGTTTATTTTATTTAACAATTTCCATGCAGCATTTCCATCTAAAGCATCTTCCAATTAAAAACCCTACCAGAGAGACTTGAAATAAACCACAATAGACAAACCCATCATATATATAAACCCTTACTAGACATCCATGGTCAGAATAAACATTTCAATTCAATGCTTGGAGGCCAAATGAATATTTCTGCACAAAATCCTAGCATTTACCTCGTCAGCTTTCTCCATCTAATCTCGCAAAACCGAATTTTGGGCATCCTTCTTAGCCACGCATTTTCATCTGCCCCAAGACATGGGAAATCATGTCCATATATGTACTCAAGGTGAAGACCATTTTCCTCATTGTAAAGCATCTCATATGGTTATGCCATTTCCATACATGGTAGCTAGATTTAATCTTCTCCATAGTGGAAACACAAGTGTGATGTCCCCCAACCTTAACCACATTACAGGAATTGGGCTTCAATTCATCCCATTTACCACTTAGAATCATGGAAATGATCTTCTTTTCATGCTTTGTGGTATTCTTGGCGATCTTAGACAACTTGCACTCATTTTCGATGAATTTATCATAGATATAAACCATGAGAGCATCAATGTTGAAATATGGAGGTTGAATCCCCAATTTCTCGATCATATTTCTCAGCCTAGATACATCGAGGGTGGATCCACAATATTTCCATCACACTACTTAGCCTAGATACATCGAGAGGAAATTAAGGGCTCAATTTCCACATATGTCCTCGTTCATATGAAAAAGTCACACAAACATTCAAGCCACATAGTGCATAGAGGTTTAGTTACATGTGGAAGACCATTTTAATTTAAAATAATTAAAAATATCCAAATAAAATAATTGAATAGGAATAAATAGTTAGTATGAAATGATAATTTTAGGACAAAATGATTTTTTTGTCTTAAACAAATGTCTTAAATACTCTCTTCGTGTATTAGTGACATTTTTGTTCACGCGGGGAGAGATGACACCTACACTAGAGGATGAGAACTAGATCATGGGTATCCTTATAGATGGTGCCATCACAGAGTTCAAGGTGTTTGACTGAGAAGAATAGATTTTGTGCAAGTTGGAGGTAATCTATTTTCTCTCTCCTCCCACAACAAATAATAGCTCCTTTCATTTTATAGCTTGCTTTGAAACCCTATGGTGACTATATTAAGACTTGAACAAGCCTCCAATGGAACACCATATATATGGAATTTGTAAAGTCTGAACATATATAAGATAAATTCCAAGCTTATTCTGTGATGAAGCTCGAGCCCATTCTGAGGATGAAGTTCAAGACTTGTTTGTGATAATACCTAAGTCCATTCAGAGTTGAAATCAGAGTCTATTATGTGGTGAATACCACACTTTCTGGGATGGTAAAGAAGGCCTAAATTTGGCCATAGTAAAAATCTAAGTCAAGACTTTGATCAAGTTCATTGTGGAAAGTTGAAATGCAATTTATGGACAACCTTTGGAGTGTTGAATTCGTAATTTTTGGACACTTGTCTATCTCACATTAGGAGAGGGAAAAAATTTATGTGTGTCTTGCATGTTATATATTTGCATGCAACATACAGTTAAATGTTTCAACACATGTTCTTTTGATACCCATAAAATGTAGATTTCTTATCATTATCTTAAGATCAATATGTGGAATCTCCTTTTGAAGAACTCTCTCCCCCACATAAAGCTCCATCCATTGATCAAGATGACACTTTGAGTGATGTGATTGAAATAATTGGGAGGAAAAATATTGATTTAGCTCCATCTCAATCAACTAAGTAGCTTGGGCCATCTCAGAAAGGTCCTCAAAAATGGCCAAAAAAGACACTTGAAATTTCTCGTCCTGATGAGGTTGGAAAGAAAATAACAAGAAGCTCAACCATAAAGAATGGAGGTGATGTAGACTATCTTGATTCACATGTTGATATGGATGTTTCTTATGATTATGAACTAAATTTGTCTACAAATTGTGAACCAAATTCCTTCAAAGAAATCGTTTCTCATGATGAATGGAAAGAACCGATGTAAAAAGTATACGATGCTTTGATAAAGATGGCACCTGGAAGCTAGTTGATCCTCTATTGGAAACCAAACTAATAGGCTGCAACTAGGTCTTCAAGAACAAGTATAAGTCACATGGCTCACTTGACAAGCATAAAGCCAGGCTTGTGGCAAAAGGTTTTGCATAGAAATAAGGGGTCGATTATGAGGAGTCTATTTCCCCCATAGCAAAATGGGCTACCATCCGGACACTCTTTTCCTTGGCAACTCAGAACAGTTGGAAATTCCATCAAATGGATGTAAAAAATGTTTTCTTGAATGACAACACTTCAACTCCTCTTTTGATTGAAAAAAATTCTACAATAAATTTGGCCAATAACCCAAAGTTCTATGATTGAACGAAGCACATAAATACAAAATACCATCTGATTCAACATCATGTTGAGGCCAAAATAATCCGCCTATGCCATTGTTCCACAAATGAGCAGATTGCAGACATCTTCACCAAATCCCTCGGAAGGGAAAAGTTTGAAAGATTCATAGCGCTATTTGTTTTTGGCATCCAATTGATGCAAGACTTGGGTAAAAAAAAATTGTCATGACATAAAAAACTTTATTAGCATGATTTTTTAACTCTTATGCCACCTTTATATACCAAAATGTTACCTAGTCCTACACTTAAGCTCACTTTGCTTTTAATAAAACTCTTGACTTATTTTCAAAACAAATTGACCCTTTTTTGAAATTATAAACTTAGTGCTAACAAGTAGCTCCAATGGGGATATTGTCTCCCCAAGAGGTAGTAAAGAACACGTTGACCATGTGCCAGATCCAATGGGCAACTCTCAACAAGTAACCCTACAACCTGTAAACTGTACCATACTGAAGTCCATACTGAAACTGCAAATTGAAAATGCATTGTTGAAAACCAAAAACTAAAACTGGAAAGTTAAGATCCACATAAGTCTGGTAGCATAACTGTAAAATATTTACAATATCTGAGATTTTAATTTACAAAACATAATTAAAAACCTATCCTTCTAGCTATTCGTATCTCTATTTTTCATTTAAAAATTAGTCAAAGAATTTTAAAATTGTTGTAAGTATCCTTTGTTATTCTTCTCAGAAAAGGACAAATCATAGCTGAAGTGTTCAACTAAAATTTTTCACACCCTCGTAGCCTTTGTATCTGGAACTGTAACTTGTATTCCTCCTTTGTAGAAAAACTGATACATGAACCTATGAAATATGTTGAAATTGCGCAACTGTAAAATGTAACTGTTTACCCTCCTTAAGGCCCTTCTTTCTTGTGTTGAATTTTATTTTCTACTCTCCTTTAGCTACAAAAACTTTATGACATGTAGCATAACATATTAAAAATAAATTAACTGTCAAAAAATATAAAATGGAGCCTGCCAAAACATTGAGATAAAGTTAGGGTTTTTCAACAAAATTAGGGTTTCATATATTGTCTTGTCAATGAGGTAACTTGATCATTTTCCCAAACTTTTGCATCCTGATCAAGGAGGTTTAACTTGTCTTGGCTTATTTTCATCCTTCTATTACACTTTTGTATAGTTCTACTAGCTTTTAGAGCTCCTTTCCCTTTCCTACGTGCATACTTTGTTTTCCCCTGTTCTATAGCCTTTTTATTTCCCTCTGAAGACTTAAATTCTCTTACTCATCAATTATCAAAGGTCCATTTACCTTAGGATTCAACTTTGCCTTAAAACTGAGTCTTAATTTATTTGTAGGACGAGTATGGGGTTTCCTATGGAAAACCCTAGGCTTTTTTTCTGTGTCTTCATCCCCTATTTCCATACTCTACTTTCCTTTCTCACTTTTTTTCTTCTTGTTGCTTTACTTCCTCTTTTTTCTAACATTTGTGTCTTTTGTATTCTTATTATATTTTCATAGACCTTAATATTTGGTTCCTTTACAAGGTTTTTCTCAACAGGAACATGACTACATTCAACCTCTATTTCGAGGGATAAGTTTTCAACAAGAGTTTTAGCCTTACTCTTTCTTGGTATTCTGGGTGTTGGATGTATCCATGTCCTCTTCCTTAGGGTTTGTATTTTCTTATCTAACTCATGTATATACAATATCTTAATCAAGACATAGTGACATATATCATGAGGTAACCATTTTGGTTTGGCTCTGGCCTTGTGGACATTTAAAAAAAAATTATGTAAGAAATAAGGTAAGCTCATATTTTCAAAACCAGCTAAATGACATAAAAACCTCATGTGGTAAAGGTATATTTTGGAATAGTTTCCTTCACATGTAAAAAAGAGCTACACAATCTTTAGAATGTTGGACCATTCAAGCTTCAACA
The DNA here is from genome assembly GCA_034641835.2 of Pinus albicaulis. NCBI lineage: Eukaryota > Viridiplantae > Streptophyta > Pinopsida > Pinales > Pinaceae > Pinus > Pinus albicaulis. The sequence goes on from CM076575.1 coordinate 1,740,218,551, forward strand.
TCTTCTGAGGGATTCCCATGCTCCAATTAGGGTTATGATGTTCTCCTTGTAGGAAGAAGTCGAGATCCACATTCTGCATTATTTATTTATCAAACCACTTCTCACCCTCGAGAGGCAACCCCGTGGCTTCTATTATTGAATATTTAGTGACTGAAAACTCCATTCCTCTTATCTGAGCTCTGTTTCGATCAAAAGAGTGAATAAAATCATAACAACAACTCAAAATTGTAACCATCAAACAACTGGAAAATCGGCTCCCATTCTGCATTTTTGAACAAAGGTGCAACTTCATCACATATTTCAAACCATACTCCATGTAATTCAAATGGTGTCACATGACCTAACTTTCCCATTGCTTAACTGACAAAAACTGAGCACTCTACCACACATTGTCAAAAGTTGTTAACAACTTCACTGTTTGTTGCTAGCTAGTCACCTAGGTTTGATGGAAATGGTTAATTTGCGCATAAATATGGTTTTAACCATACTTCTCTCCAAACCCTTTTTAATGTTTTGAAACTACCTCAAATCATCATATCAAGTCATATCATAGGTTAAATTTCATCAAAAACGTTAAAAGCGTTTAAAATGACCAAAGTGATAGTTATAAAACTTTATTTTTTTCAAAATTTTGTAGGCACTACGAAAATATTTCGTAGCACCACCTGTTTTTATCATTTGATTGGTGCAAGACTTGGGTAAAAAAATTGGCATGACATAAACAACTTTCTTAACATGTTTTTTTAACTCGTATGCCACATTTTCACACCAAAATTTTACCTAGTCTTACACTTAAGCCCACCTTTCTTGTAACAAAACTCTTAACTGATTTTCAAAACATTTAGACCCTTTTTTGAAAGTATAAACTTAGTGCTAACAAAATATCTGTGCAAACTTCCATAATGCAATGCCATACAAGTTGCCTCTAATCGTATCAACAAAGATCAAAGGGACAAAAGAAGAATTGATATCCCAGAAATCTTGCCAGGAAATTTGTTGTGTTCGTCAAAGTTGGTTACCCCCACAAAACGAAGTGTGCAACACATCGTTGTCTCTATATTAGATAATTTGAATGGTAAGTGAAATAACCGCCTTGATATAGGCGCGAAACAGTAGTATTCTGCAAGCTAGTGGACTTAGGGCGCACTCTCAGAGTCAAATTTGCATGTGTTAGATAATATTTCTTAAATTGATATGGTTTTGTCTTAATTGTTAATTGTCTTACATGAATTTCATTTTCATTGCCATTATCTTAAATATAAAGTTTTGTCTTAAAATATTTTTTGTCTCAAATTGTTTTTGTCTTAACTACAAAGTTTTGTCTTAATATATTTTTGTCTCAAATCTTAAATATACAGTTTTGACTTAAAATATTTTTGTGTCAAACTATTTTTGTCTTAAATATAAAGTTTTTTCTTAAAATATTTTTGTCTCAAATTGTTTTGTCTTAAATATAAATTTTTGTCTTAAAATATTTTTGTCTCAAACTGTTTTTCTCTTAAACATAAAGTTTTGTCCTAAAATATTTCTGTCTTCAACTATTTTTGTCTCAAATATAAAATTTTGTCTTAAAATATTTTTGTCTTCAACTGTTTTTGTCTCAAATATAAACTTTTATCTTCAAATATTTTTGTATCAAACTATTTTTTCTTAAATATAAAATTTTGTCTTAATATATTTTTGTCTCAGAATTTTTTTATCTTAAATTTTATATTTAAGACAATTCAATTGATATTAAATTTTAATATAAAATAATTAAAATAAAAATAACATTTTAAGATTTATTTTCTCTTTAAAAAATGTCTTAAAAATAGAGCTTTATGGTAGTAGTGAATGATCTGAAGTCCCATTAAAGAAATTAAAAATAAATTATACTTATGCTTAATGTTACCAGAACGCCAATTATTTAAATCTATAGATATGCATCATCAAATTATTAATAATTATTTAACTCATTTCATGGTTTCGTTCACAGCCGTGGAAACTAATATATATGGGTCGCATTCATGTGAGCAATTAAATAATTAAAGAATCCTACGAACCGTGGTATTACAGTGCATGTCATCGCATTGAAACGGATTTTGATTAAAGTCGAAGGACCACGAACGGGCGGAATCCGTGCGGGTCACGGACAGCGACCACCTTATCCAGAGAGAATAAGCTCCACGTATATCCTGGGATACGGAATTTAGGTGGAATATAAGTAGAGAGATCATGTTATAGGGTATTTAATAAAGCTGGTGATATTGGTTGACTATTGAGTTTTGTTTTGGTTTATAGGTATTAGGTTAAACTATTGCTTTAATTTTAATTTTTTTTTATATCTTTTTGGATAAAGCTGATGATATTGATTGACCACTAAGTTTTGTTTTGGTTTATAAGTATTTGGTTAAACTATTGGTGGGGAGATCATGTTATAGGGTATTTAATAAAGTGGTGATATTGGTTGACCACTAAGTTAGTTTTGTTTTGGCTTATAGGTATTAGGTTAAACTATTGCTCTAATTTTATTTATTTTTTATGTTTCTGGATTGATTGTTAATTGTATAATGTTAAGGTTTTTGTGTTATTGTTTATTGACCTGATAATTTTAGTTTAGTAGATATTTTTAGCTGTATTTTTTTTCTCAAATGTGATAATGTTTGAATTATTTTTTATAATAGAAATAAATTTAGTATTATCAAAAATTAAAAATATTAAAAATCATTAAATTTAACTATAATTGAAATTTCCAAAAAAATTTACTGAATATTATTAGGCTCATTAAACTATGCTTTTCTTTACATGTTTTAAATTTTTTAAATTAATCAATGAAAAAATGTTAATTTCAATTTTAATAAAATTATAATTAAAAATACTAAATAAAAATTTAATAATATTTAAAGCATGAAATTTGTATTAGTTTTTTAAATAATTTTATTTTGATTATTGAGAAAAAAATTTAATAAATAATTTAAAAAATAAAATAATGTTACATTTTAACCTTATAAAATATTAACCTTATAAAATATTTTAAATATGATTTAAATATGGTTTTAATTGTTTTAATAAAATTTATACAAATTTTTTTTATACCATTTTTCTTTTTATTTAATATAACATATATATATTAATTAATGAAAATTTAAATACTTTTATAATATTTTAAAATTTAATTTTTCAATTATAAAATAAACACATTATTAATAAAAATTAGATAAAATAATTATTTTAATCATTCAAAATAAATAGATGTTATGGGTGTTCTAGAGGGTTTTTGATAGCGTTGAAGCTATTCAAACACTCCAATTAACTGACTTTTTGAAAAAAGATTATAATTGGACTATTTTGTTGCTTCCTTAGACAACTCCATACTATTGTGTTTGGTTCCTTTTCAAGTAGAAAATGCAATGTGGAAATAGAAATAAAAATAATACTTCAAATTTTTCTTCTTTCCTAAAGAAATTAAAAACAAAATTATATAACTATATGTAATGCATATGAAAAAAAAACAAAACTTTGAGCCAGATAAAATTTCAAAACAAACTCACCCATCAAAATTAACGAATTTCACACCTTTTTTTTTTTTTTTTTTTAACCTAAAAAACTCATCATTAACTAACTTGAAGAAAACCATATACTTTAATATCCCTCGTGGTAAATAATACCTTAAAACTGTAGAATAAAGATTTGAAGTGCAGCCAATTCCATATGCATTAGCTTTTTGGTTTTGGCCTACCGAATAGAAACCTAATGGTGCACCTTCCTCTTGATAATGGTGAGTTGATTTAATTAGATAGCATTAGAAACTTTCGACCATGCAAATATAGAGGGAAGTGATTCTTCTACTATAAGGGATCTTTTATGATCGACATATGCTAATCTTCTTTAGCAAGCACTTAGCTTTGGATAATTATTACATTCAAAGAGATTAATGCTTTTGTGGTAACTTGAAGGGTTTATAGCAATGGAATGTCTTATGGGGTTTAAGGGAAATAAATCCGTGTTGAGGAAATATATCCGTGTTCTTTTGAAGTGGATATTAATGAGATTAATATAATATGAAATTTATAGCAATGGAATGTCTTATGGGGTTTAATGGAAATAAATCCTTGTTGAGCAAATATATCCCTGTTCAAAAGAAGTGGTTTATAATGAGATTAATATGTTGATTTCATATAATATAAGGATTGCTAACAAGTTTTTATCGGATTAGATTTATTGGATTACAAAAATTAATGTTTTTATAATTGATTTATTTTTTTAAAATCTAAAAATTATAAAATAATTTTAGAGGATAAGTTAAAAGCTTTTTTAATTTATTTATCTTTTGTAAATTTGAGAATTATAGAATAGTTTTAAAGAATAAGTTATGGGTTTGGATTAGAGTAACTTTCTTTTGTTAAATTAGGTTTTTTTTTACTTTTACTTATCAATTTATGAATTTTGTAGGTTTAAGAAAGAATGAATTATCAATTTATGAATTTTGTAAGTTTAGGAAAGTATTGAAAATATGCTAGATATATTTTTTAAGTGATATATAAGTAAAATTTATAAGTGTTATTATTTATACCTAATATATATTAATTTTGATTATATTCTTAATCTATTATATAAAACAGTTAATTATTATGGGTGGAAAGTTTTTTATGAAACTAATTATTAAACTATAAGACACATATTTTGTATATTAGATAAAAAAAAATTAATTGGATTTACCTTGGGTGGTTAAGGGGAATGGTTGTTAACCTCATCAAGTGACATGATAAATCATGTTGTGATGATTTCTAGCCTTGTTATCTAGTCCCAATCATCCCTCTGGCCTCTTCGGAATCCAAAAATAATATATATATATATATATGCAAAGGTACATAATTTCATGAGAAATGCTCGGAAATTTCATTTTCACCTAATTTTGCTCTACTAAACTTAGAATGAAGAAGGCAAGTAATGGAAATAATCACAAACTATTTCTGTCGTTAACATTGTCAGCGTATTGACGACGTGGGTAAATATATTTTTGGCTGGAGATGGGAAAACCGACAACAATAATTCAGCCAAACTAATAGTTCGATCTAACATTTTAAAATACTTCAACCCAACTTTTTGGTATAAATATAACGTCCCCCAGACCACAACAAGTTTTGTTACCATTGCGCTTCTCTGTTTGTCTTACTGCTCTGTTTGTCTCGCTGCTCTATTTATCTCGTCATTGCACTACTGTGTTGTTGTCTCGCTATTGCAGGGGCGACTAGGGGAGCAAGCTAAGGTGAGACAGTTATTTTTCTGCTCAGTTTTTTTTTGTTTATGTTTTTTTTTTTTTTTTTAATTTTAATTTTCTTTGTTTGCAGTTTGCAGGTGTGTTTGATGCTCGTCATGCGCACTCTTGTTGTCTTCTTGTTCTACGTGCTCTCGCTATCTACTCGTCATGCGCTCTCTCTCGCTGCTATGTTTGTCTCATTACTCTGATCTGTTTGTCTCGTCGTTGCGCTATTCTGTTGTTGTCAACCTTTTGCAGGGGAGACTAGGGGAGAAAGCTAAGGTGAGATTGTTATTTTTATGCTCTTTTTTAATGTTTTTTAATGTTTTTTAATTTTAATTTTATGTGTGTGTTTCGAGGTGTGTTTGCAGTTTGCAAGCGTGTTTGCTACTTGCTGGGCACGCTCTCACTGTATGCTCATTGTTTCTAGGCATTTCTCATTTTTCGAGATTTAATAGATGCAATTTAGCATATTCATATCAGCTATATCGCTACAAAGTAAAATAAAAAATTTACATCTATGTTAACAATGAATGATAGACAAAAATTGATCAGTAGGAAGTTCGTGCAAGTAGTTGTAGGTTATGTACATATAATAAAACATTGTAAAAAAATTCTTTGTATATATTAAAGCCAAAAAACCAATAGATGATAAGCTCTGTTTTTGCGTTGAAGTCACAGATACAGTTCATATATTAATCCACTGATAAGCCCATTAAAATTAAAATAGAAAACATAGAGAATGTTGCATTAACCACTCCACCTTTGAAACTCGAACTCCTCGTAAGTGACCATGGCACTAACATCAGCTTAAGGTTTGTTATTACACCAAAATCAAGAAAATTTCCAAATTCTTATAATTATCTTATAATATACCAAATGTGAAGATAAATCCCATGATCCAAAATTGGTGATTAGATATGACTGTTATTCCAACCTACATAGAAAAAATATTATTCTGCTAAATGTGATGCCAAAAATAACTATTCCAGGTAGGCTGGTAGTTACACAGCACATCGTTGAGCTTATCATAAAAATGAAACAAAATAAAGCAGGAATAAAATAAAAAATTTACATATCTGTTAATAGTCAATGATAGAAAAAAATTGATTAGTAGGAAGATCGTGCAAGTAGTTGTAGGTTATGTACATATTATAAAACATAGTAAAAAACTGATGTGTATATATTAGCCAAAAAAACAGTAGATGAGAAGCTTTGTTGTTGCATTGAGGTCATAGATACAATTCATATATTAATCCACTGATAAGCCCATTTAGCCTTTTCGTATGCCCTTACACAGGACATCACTAAGCTTATCATAAAAATAAAACTGATTAAAGAGGGAATAAAATAAAAAAATTACATCTATGTTAACAGTGAATGATAGACATAAATTGATCAATAGAAAGTTCGTGAAAGTAGCTGTATGTTATGTACATATAAAAAAACATATTCAAAAAATGCTCTGTATATATTAGCCAAAAAAACAGTAGATGAGAAGCTTTGTTGCCGCGCTGAGATCACAGATACAGTTCATATATTAATCCACTGATAAGCATTAACACATAATTTAGACACTACTTTATCTACATAGTGTTACTATTTATATTCTCTGTTATTAGTCATTGTTTCATTATTCTCAGTTATTTAGTCATTATTCTCTCTTGTAGAAGGTTCATTATGTGATTCATACTCAAGCAAAGGTACATGAGTAGATTCTTTCTTTTCATCATTATCTCTAAATGACTCCAACTGGCATATAATAATAAACAAGATCAATAGGGTGACCTATCTTTAAAGTAAACTATGCTTAGGATAAGATGAAAATTCACTATGTATGCACTGATGGGTTTAGAGGATAGGTCACTCTAATTCCATAGAGAATTATACAAGCATTATGCTCACTGATATAATTCGTTGAATCCATTGTCTTTGATGTGTGTAATATTTTTAGGGTTGTCCTAATGTTCTCTTATGTCGATGTGTGTAATCTTTTGAGGGTTCTCCTAATGTTCTCGTATGTTGGAAGCCCTGTCATCCTTTTTGAAGCTATTTCATGATTCTGGCAACCTTATTGGTGTTGTGGCCATGTTATTTTAATCTATGTCAGCTTTAACAAGGTTCCTCTTTATGTTGTGTGTAATCTTTTGAGGGTTGTCCTAATGTTCTCTTATTTCGGAATCCCTGTCATCCTTTTTGAAGTTATTTCATGATTATGTCATCCTTTTTGAAGTCCTTGGTATATTGATCTATGTATGAAGTTCTCTTATAATTTAAATTATTCATTTGATGAAATGCTATTAATTCTCTCCCTTGGAAGTTGTCCACATTTTGTGTTTTCTTGTCTCTATACATTTTACAACAATTGTTTACTTTTAGTCCAAGTTTTATGATATATATGGATGGGTTTGGAAAGTTGTCAATATCAACACAAAATGTGTGGCTCTGTTTCTGTCTCATTACTATGTTCTGTTGTTGTCTCGCCATTGTACTGCTCTATTTCTATCTTGCTGCTCTATTGCTACCTCCCTGTTGCAAGGGCGAGGAGGGGAGAAAGAGAAGGTGAGAAGGTGTTATGGTTTATGATCTGTTTTTTTTTCTTTTTTAAATTTAATTTTCAGTTGATGTAACACTATTAATTATCCACCTTAGAAGTTGTCCACATTTTGTGTTTTCTTATCTCTATACATTTTACTACAATCGTTTATATACATTTTAATACAATCGTTTCCTTTTAGTCCAAGTTTTATGATTTATATGGATGGGTTTGGAAAATTATCAATATCCTTTTAGTCCAAGTTTTATTATTTATATGGATGGGTTGGGTAAATTATCAATATCAACACAAAACCTGTGGCATAAAACCATTTTTCAAATACCATTTTATGATTTATATGGATGGGTTTGGAAAACTATCAATATCAACACATAACATGTGGCATAAAACAATTTTTAAAATACCATTGACACCAAAAACATGAGGTAATGTGCCAATATAGACAGTGACAATTAGCAAGATAAAAATGCTTAGAAATGTCAATTATATGTTTAGATTTGTGTGCTAACAGTGAGTTATTACCAACACTCACTGTACATGTCATTTCTCCCATAAACTTTGTACATTTCTCCCATAAAATTTAAGGCATTTTCTAGTGTGTCATTTCTCCCATAACTTTGTACATTTCTCCCATAAATTTTTAGGAATTTTCAAGCGTTTTGGGAACCATGTACATGTCATTTCTATGCCATCTCTCCCATAAACTTTAATGCAAACTTTAAGGAAAAATATGTACATGTCATTTCTCCCATAAACTTAAGGAAAACTTTAAGGCAACCCATGTACATTTCATTTCTCCCATTAAATTTAAGGCAAATTGTTGGGAGAAATAATTGCTAGATTAATCCTCCTAAAATTTAAATGTCAATCCAGGCTCGTAAACACGAGTTGCACTGCACTTCTTGATTCAGTTTTTAGGCTAGATATTTAATGTTTCCTTTATAATGATCAGCTAAGTAATAAAATACACAAATTCTTGTGAACAAACAACTTCCGAACAGGGAATCAAGCCAAATAATTAAATTCAATTTTAAAACTTAAGATCTCTATTGAATCAATCCAATTCTGCTCTTTAAAGGAAATTAAAGCCTTAATTTTATTGCTCATGAAATTTGAACTTTAAATAAGAATCACAAAACTTAATCTACTCAATCACAACTTGATATAAACAAACTTCAAACTAGAATATCAAAACTAATATTACATTAATCTCTTTTTGAAATTGAAAACCCTATGCTAATACGAGATCCACACACAAACTTCAATGCTCTTCAACAATAAACGAAAGGAGAATTCTTCTCTTAAGGAATTATGCACACACCTTATCAGATGAAGTAAAAAACTCAACTCTGCTTCCTACAAGTGAAATTCTTCAGCACTCTTATAAATGATCTTTAGTCTACTTCACCAAACCCTAGCTCTATGAAAGGTAGAACTGAATTGCAAAATTCTACTTAATCACATAAGGGAACACAATAAGGAAAACTCAAATCAAGAAAATGATGCTGCTATTTTACTCTAATTGTAAACCCACCTAACTGCTTCACTTATTTCAACAAATTATTCTCAAACTATATGGAATTTAAATTAACTTAGAACTTGCTCTTTGATAAAAATAACTTGCACTATTAATCTAGCTAAGGCAATATCAAACTCCAACTAATAAAGGTGAATTCAAACTATCATTTAAAGATAAATTCTCTTCACACCTGAACTCTTTACCAACATCCAACAAAAAATAAAAATATTTTGATTTAATCATGAGACTGAAATCAAAGCCTGCTATGACAAACACATTGGAAAAATTTATTACCCAGTTTAATTAAATGCTCATAAAATCTACACAAGACTATTTGATTCAAATGTTGGACATAAAAGCTGAGATCACATAGAGAGTTTCAAAATGAAATCTAGACTTCTATTCAACCAGACTTGTACTGCTAAGGACTTACCCTAAACTTTTCAAATGACACTCAAAATATCATACTATTTTCTAATTCGCACACATTGAGTACCAATCAAATTCACTAAACTCTCATTCTAACAATACTATTTGAACAATGAAACTAAATGAAATGTGTGCTCAAACTCATACTTCCAGCCAATGACACTAAGCTTCTCTTATGAAAACAGTGAACTCGCACCTTGATTTCAAATTCAAACATGACTACTCTCAAAATGGGACTGCACTACTTCAGAAATGAAACTACCACTACTATTTTAAATCTACGCTCATAACCCTAAGGCCAGATTTTAAGCACACCTGCAATACTCAATGATTTGGCTTCAAACACACTTATATTTCTTGCTAATTTATCTCTCAAAAACACACTCACTATTCATTACTTCACAAACTTTAAAAAAAAATAAAAAAACAATTCCAAAATCAACAATTTAAAATTAAAACGATGTTTGTAACAATTAAAGGACATGTAATGAAAATCAATGTTGTATGAAGATGCATGCATACAATTTACAATATTTAGTTACGCCGTTGACACATAGCCCATTCAAATTCATGTTTCATCAAAATCAACTCTATTGTTGGCATTCAAAAATGAGAACATGGGATTCACATAACCATATTTGATATAAGTTCCTATTCATTTAACACTAGTTTTAATATGAAAATTATGATGCTACAAGATGGAGAAAATCCATACAGAGAACTCGATGATTCATCACAGCGTTTTGCAGTTCTAAATTAAAAAACTACAGTGAATAAGGATCAACGAACCAATTCGATAAAAAAAATCATGCAGAGAAAGCAATCATGCAGAATATATTTACGAATTTAAACTTATAGCAAGCGATTTAAGATGGGAAAGATCTAACTGGAATTAAAACATGATTTCAAAATCACAACTTAGAAAAAATCACACCAATATATCAAATATACCTACGAATTGAAAAAATTCCTAGGCTGTGGTGGGCCCTTGCCATACCTGTAATGTAAAATTATAGTAGTGAAATAACGATCAGAACATCAACTTAAAAACCCATCAACATTGCACTCCAACGAGCTTCAATCAACACAGATTAATTATGGTGCTGAAACAAATCTTCAAATTAAAATTGCAGAATTTTGTAATACACTTTCAATCTTTTTCTAAACTTCTTTGGATGCAGACTTTATAGATAGCCTTCATTTTACAAAATAGTATGGAAATCAAATCCAACGGATCCCTTACTAGTTCAACCTATCAGTTTTGATTACTATATTTGATTTTTAGTTTCTTGTTCAACAGTATTCCATACACAACTTTATGGATAAGACGAGACTTGTTCACAAAATCTGGAAGCTAATGGTGCCTAAGGATCATCGATCCTCAAGTTTGAACAGCTTTTTGATGTCACCAAGGTAAGAGTGTTGACCAAAAATCCAAAACAAGGTTGTTTGGGAGAATTTGACAAATTTGGAATTTATGAATTTTACATACATTGGCCTCAAAAAACCTTGAATATCTCCCAAACCGTAATGAATTTTGAAGAACTTTTTTACGTGCAATAAATATGCTATATTGGACCACAACCCATGTTCTATTATTTCTTCATTCTCCTTTTGCTTAATGGAAATCGGGGCGGAAATTGGCAGTTTAAAATTTATTGCAGATTTGGACAAATTGGCTAATTTCCTCCTAGAGACCCATATGAGTGAGATGGGTGGAATCCAAGTTAAGGAGAGGTATTATAACATCATTTTTTATAATCACCGCTCTCGGTTTCTCCAGAAGCACGTTGGAAGTGTCAGGGCCCTAAATTAGGCATTTTCATACTTAACTAGCTTGTGAGGGATTCTGGCGATGGAACCCTGTGATAAATGTACTTAACAAAACCGTCATCAGTAAATCACAGCCTAATCATCTTTAACCATAGATAAGTGAAGAAAACCAATGATAATCAACCATAGAGAGTATTTGGTGGCAAGTGATGGAATTAGGGTATGGAACGGGCTAAAAACCTAGGGTTTTAGGGTATAAAAAATGATATTTGATGATGAAAACATGGGCATATATGAGGCCCAACACAAACCATGTACATGTCATTTCTCCTGTAAACTTTAATTTAATATATTTTTAACGAAAATTTTAGTGTTTTTTTAAACCATGTACATGTCATTTCTCCCATAAACTTTAAGGTTAATTTAATATATTTTTAAGGAAAATGTTAGTGTTTTTTGAAACCATGTATATGTCATTTCTCCCATAAAATTTAAGGCATTTGATAGTGTTTTTGGAACCATGTACAATTCATTTCTATTTCATTTCTCCCATAAACTTTAAGGCAAACCATTTACATCTCATTTCTCCCATAAACTTAAGGCAAACTTTAAGGCTAACCATGTACATGTCATTTCTCCCATAAATTTTAAGGCATTTGCTAGTGTTTTGGGAACCATATACATGTCATTTTTATGTCATTACTCCCATAAAATTTAAGGCAAACTTTAAGGAAACCCATGTACATGTCATTTCTCCCATAAACTCAAGGCAAACTTTAAGGAAAACCATGTACATGTCATTCTCCCATAAACTTTAATTTAATATATTTATAATGAAAATTCTATTGTTTTTTAAAACCATGTACATGTCATTTCTCCCATAAAATTTAAGACATTTTTTAGTGTTTTGGGAACCATTATACATGTCATTTCTATGTCATTATTCCCATAAACATTAAGGCACTTTAAGGAAAATCATTTACATGTCATTTCTCCCATAAACTTAAGGAAAAATTTAAGGCAAACCATGTACATCATTTCTCCCATAAACTTGAGGCAGAATTTAAAGCTAACTACGTACATGTCATTTCTCCCATAAACTTTAAGGCAAACCATGTACATGTCATTGCTCCCATAAAAATTAATTTAATATATTCTTAAGGAAAATGCTAGTGTTTTTTGAAAACCATGTACATGTCATTTCTCCCATAAACTTTAGGGCATTTTCTACTGTTTTTGGAACCATATACATGTCATTTCTATTATAATTAATGAAAATTTAAATACTTTTATAATATTTTAAAATTTATTTTTTCAATTATAAAATAAATGCGTTACTAAAAAAAATTAGATAAAATAATTTTTTTAATCATTTAAAATAAACAGATTTTATAATAATATTTTATTCAAATGAATTATAAATATACATTTTAAACAAAGTGAATTGGTTCACTTAGATTATAAAAATAATTTTATATTTTTAAACACTGTTGAATAATCTTATCGCACTTAGTCTAGAAAAACTTATAAAATAATATGAAAATGTAACATACACCAATAACTTCACATGGAAATGCAAGGAGTTAAAATGTTTTTATACAAGTTACCCATGAGTAACTTATCCAAATCACTATTAAATATTCCTAACTACTCATTAGATAGAATGTTCACCAATACATAGTGTAACCTTAGCATAAGAATAGTAAGTTGCTTAACCATTAACAACCTTTATTGCTGTACATTATCATATAACTGTATGGTGTAACCTTGCATTGATTTTTTTATTCATGTAGTCATTACTTACTTGACATTACGAACATCACCATAAGAAAGGAATCAGCATCATCAATTTGACACAATAATCAATCACATCATTGAACACCAATATACCCTCGAAACCCCGTAGTCCGTAGGGTGAAAACTATCAAATGTTTAATTTTATTATTAAATGCTCGTGAGGGTGTTCAACCCTCACTCAATAGCTTATAAGGGAGACCATCCCTTAACCATCATTATAAATCTTACAAGGAAATATACAAATATCTAGCTTAAATCCATTACAATAATTATGATAGCATTTACCCACTAGTCTTTATATCTTCATATCTTGGTGGCATGGATGTGCCTACAATGTACCATCGTACAACAGACCATATTGCAACACGCACTCATCTGCATGAACCATTAATCATTTACCTACCACCATGTTAAGCATAATATTTCCTTCTCATAAGTCACCAACATTTCTTGTCATTGATGTCATCAACAAGCTTTTATAGCATGATTAGATAAAGCCTTAATCAATAAATAATCAATATTTAAGTGATCCTTTAACACTTATTCATGTGCATACATGAGATGTCAATACATTATCACAACATTCTTTCTTCTAACATCTCTAACTTAGTTTGATTAAGTAATTATCAATTTATGTCAAATAATCCCCACATTATTATGACACTTCTCACACACGCTTGCATTTGTACAAGACAAATCACTACAATTGTCCAAGAATTCCTTCAATGGAAAATGACACAATGTGAATTCATGTTACTTAAACTTTAATAAAGAATCAAACCTTCACTTATTACTTAAAGCAAGCCAATATGATGAATGTTGTTCTTATCAATACAATAATAAAGTTTCTAAAATAATGTAAAAGAATACTTAACAATAAATACACTTAATTACACACCGATACCTCAAATGGAAATGCAAGGAGTTAAATTTTTTTATACAAGTTACCCATGGGTAACTATCCAAATCACTATTAAATATTCCTTACTAATCATTAGATAGAATGTTCACCACTTCATAGTCTAACCTTAGTAAGTTTCTTAACCATTAACACCTTTATTGTAGAACATTAACATTGAACTATATGATGTAACCTTGCATTCATTTCATTATTCATGTAGTCATCACACACTTGACATTATGAACATCACAACAAGAAAGGAATCAACATCATCAATTTGAAACAATAATCTATGACATCATTGAACACCAATATACCCTAGAAACCCCGTAGTGTGAAAACCAGCAAACGTTTAATTTTATTATTAAACGCCCGTGAGGGTGTTCACCCCTCACTCAATGGCTTATAAGGGATACCATTACTTAACCATTGTTACAAATATTTACAAGGAAATGCACAAATATCTAGCTTAAAGCCATTAATATAATTATGATAGCATTTACCCACTAATGTTCAAATCTTCATATCTTGGTGGCCTGGATGTACCTACAATGGACCATCGTACATTGGACCATCCTGTAGCTCGCACTCATCTGCATGAACCATTAATCATTTACTTTTTAATTTTCTCTTTAACAACATATATCGCATATGTTCTAGTTATAAGTCATCACATTAACTAGTGTTTCCCCATAATCATACCATCGCAAGACAATAACTACATCTCCAAATATTGTCTAAAAGAAACCGATACATCGCTTATGATATATTGTGCATGTGATTTACATAAATTTAATCAAAATAGCTAACCCTTAAGTTATTAATTTTGGTGCATGGAAGGAAAGCTAACATAACACATGTTTCTCCCATGCATGGCAAAATGTATATAGATCCCAAAGAGTCTTCTCAAAGGAATGCTTAACACAAAAGAGCACATAGCTTCCAAAGAGTCTTCCCAAAGGAATGCTTAACACAAAAGAGCATGCAAAAGCAAGCCATGTAACACTAATGTTGTAATAAAGCTCACAAATACAGTGTTCTGTCATTTAAGATTATACTAACAATCCTTTCCAATGTAGTCTAACACAACATGCTATCTTTTCCCACATACAAATATGTATATTCTTTCCAACAAAAACTAATACAAATATTTTATGCATTTGCATGATCTTATTCCAAATGAAACTAACATAATAGTTATGATAGCACAAAGCACTCACAAATAATTCTTCATAAAAAAACATTATAACTCAATATTTTTTCTATCCATGAAAAGAATATATCCCTATAACACAATGGCTATTCTTTGCGCATGCCATAGCTTATCCTAATAGCTCTTCTTTAACGTAACACAAATTCCCTTCTTGGAATTACACATCATTAACAATTATTTTCATGTAAAGATATACATAATTATTTCTCAAAAGGAAGTTAATATAACTTGGTTTCTTTATGTAGTTTCTCATGCTTCCCTTTCACTAAATTATGATAGATAACCATTTTTTATGCACAAAACTAGGAAACCATAACAAGGTTAACTTAACCTTTTATACACCTAAGTCAAGAACTAGCCGTGCAATCTTTTCAAGAGGGTACCCTTTTCAAGAAAGTACCATAATTAACCCTTATTGGTGCAAAATATATAAGAAGACATTTTTTAAGATAATAACAAAGTTAACCTTTTATACAGTAAACCATGCAGTTAAATCAAAATATCCAATATATAACACAATAATAACTTGCTATTTTACCCACTAGAACATGTAACTTTTGCAAACTTTTGCAAAGGAATTAACACAATGGACTTAACTTTCACTCATAAGGTAAAGATATTCTTTGCAAAGAAAATCCTATGACTTATGTTAATTATGCATATAATTTTTAGAAGGTAATTCCATAAGATATTATCTTTAACCACAATTACACATTTTCACCTTAAGAAGGGAAATCCCAACTTATTATATCTTCCTATGCAATATTTTCTCATATATTTATTGAATAAATTGGAAAATAAGCCAGGTAAATAGTCAACAGTGAATTTGTTTCAATCATATCCCAATAAACTAATGAAATACCATTTTCTTTGTATATGTAACCCTTCCCAAGAAATATGAGAAAAAATAATTATTATTCTTTACTATTTTCTCATAATATTTTCCTAGAAAAACTATATGATATATTTTTTTATTTATATTTTTCAACTCACACACAAAAAAAAAATATTATATAATAAAAAATAGCAACGATTACTTATCTTGGCAGTAGACTCTCATAAGAGAAAATGAATGGCATATGTCGAAAGCTCCTCCCCTTCATCATAGCCTTTCCTTAAGGAAGGTGATAAAGCCCTTACTCGCCCACCCAAAATGTGTTCCGCTTTCCTTTTTGGGCACGGCCAGAGTTCTTTAAAAGCTCACAGATATCCAATGGCTTCTTTTTAACTTTCACTATGATGTAATATCCTTTTATTTTCGCGCATGCAGAGGTTCTTTAAAATATTAGAGATTAGCCAACACATGTTCTTTAAAAGCTGACAAATTCAAAACCTCATCCAATGGCTCCTTTTCAACTTTCACGATGATGCAAGATCATTTTTAGTTTCGCGCATGCGGAGGTTCTTTAAAATATCATAGATTAGCCAACACGTGTAAATTTCCCAAAATTCTCTCTCATCCCTTACCTCGAGATTTTCTCTTCATACAGAAAGAAAACAATTACTCTCCAGTAGTTTCACCACCGAACCCTAACTACCTCATTTATAGAAAATCGCGAATTTATTTCATGTTAATAATATTTTAAGAACAAAAGAGGTAAATGTGTGGGTCCATGGATGTTACATACTCCCCTCCTTAAGATAACACCATCCTCAATGTTCATTCTTTACTAGGACTTAACTTTTATTCATGATATAACATTCTAAACAACCCAAAATGGGATCCTTCCCATTCAAAATAATTCACTTCCATTTTTAACCACTTATCCATTATTCAATATCATAAAAATATAGAAAAATCTATATATCAACTTACCATTACATACCAATTACTATTGGAAGTAATGATGGCTTTTACACAAGCTCTCTGAAAAGGGTTGAACACCCATCAACACTCCTTGGAAAGAGCCTGTAATGTATGACTAACAAATTCAATCACATTAGTCATATAGTTTCAATCAAATGAAATACTTGCAACTATCAAACATTCATGCAATATCAAGAGATGTTTTAATTAGAGTACTTCCACAAGTACTCAGAGAGCACCAACCCTCTAATCAATTCATCACGTGCACAATGTCTTAGCTCCTGCTAAAGACATCCACACAGTACTTCAAAAAGTACTCAGAGATCATCTAGCTCTCTAATCGTACCAATGGTCAATCAATGCACCATGGGCATATCCTAGCCTCTGCTAAGACATTCAAACAATTTAGTAATAAAATAAATGAACGTATACATTCAGTAATTTATTTTCCAAGCGCTAAGCTCCTTTTCTCTTAATATCTACATAGGATATTTACACAATCATATAAAAATTCATTTTAATATAACACATAACTTATTACTTAACCTGTTCTGCTATGAGAACCCCAATGGTAAACAAAATGCTCCTCCCAACCCATGGGAGTTGGTTTCCACAACCAAATCGAGTAATTTACACATCCAGACAGTTATTTGACAAAATACCATTCCAGGTCCAGTATGGATTCCTCTTGGCAACATCATGCCTATTCCTATGACAGCGTCCCGTCTATGAGGAATTTTGGACCTCCTCCAACAGGGTCCAAAATCAGTAAAGTTGCCTCAGGTTTTCCCCTCTTCACCATCTTGGCGAACTCTTTTCCCTTAATGAGATCATATATCTCTAGGGAGAGGAAATCTAGGCAGGTAAGCACCATCAACCCCTCCAGGTAGGCAACCACCATTAACCCAAGGCCTTCTAGCCTTTTTACAATTGTTGACAACTGTCTGGCATATTAAATTTCTCTTTTAGCATTTTTTCCCATAGTAAATTACATAATGAACTATATGCACATTATACGTAAAAAAAAAGAAACTTTATGTACATAATACATCATACTTGGCCCTCCACATGGGTCCAATGATATCTATATTAACAGGAAACATGAATAACATACATGTGTTATACACTATTATTTCCCAAATAACACAATCATGTACATTATAACATGATACCATATGTTATAAATTATTATTTCTCGAATATAAAAATCATGCACATTATAACATGATACTTTATCAATTACCATTGCAATTTTTCCATGGCACTATTTTACTTTGACAGGTTTTCTTGTTCCCATTAACCTAACCATGCTTAATCTCATCAAGGGCACTAATCATAAATATGCATTGTTAAAAAAACAAAAAAAAAATACTTTCAATTTAATTTTAGTTTCATGCTTAAAAGTATATATAAATATTCATTAATACATATGTGTCAATAACGATTGGGGTAACAATCCAACATTTCCAATTCCACAATGTTTTGTTACCAACGGACAGACATGTGAAGTAACTACTTTTTCACAACTTTCAAATAGATTTAGTCAAAATCAATTCGTGCATATAACTTTCATTAATTAGGCATTCATAAGTAATCAATATTATTAATAATATTAATGCACCCATGACGACTCATTCAAAAACTAGTCAATCAACTAGTCATTATAGTCAAGTCTCACAACTTGACCCATTAAGTATTTTTAACATCTAAAAGGCTTCATTAAATTTAATTTTAAAACACTCTATCATATTATACAAGGACCTTTCTCATCTTTTGCATTCATGCATTAGTTTCACACACCATCACTATACACATTCATCTTTTTCAAGTAATGCATGGTAACTTTAGTTATGTTCATTAAATATATCAGTAATATTGCAAATGTTAATAGTCAACTCTCACTTTCCCTAGTGAGTACTCAGGTTGTTCATAAGTACAACAAAGGTTTTATTGTCTTCTCACTTTCACTAGTAAGTACTCAGGTTGTTCATAAGTACAACAATTTTATTGTCTTTTATCCTCAACATGATTTCAGTGTTATGAAAACCGTTTTGCAGCAGTATTTATTACTTATTAATCTTCAATGTAGTTATAAACATGAATCTCACATCTCATGTCAAAATTAGACTACTGCATATATCAATCAATATGTAATTTACTAGAATCATATATCAATCAATATGTAGATTGCTAGGATCATACCTTAGCTGATGTCCATTGGTAGCATACCTCAATTTATTTTCGCTTAACAAATCCCAAAGGCGTCAATGCTGCAACCTTTAGCTCTGATACCACTTGTAACATATACCGATAACTTCACAGGGAAATTCAAGGAGTTAATTTTTTTTTTATACCAGTTACCCCCGGTAACTATCCAAATCACTATTAAATATTCCTTACTCGTCATTAGATAGAATGTCCACTAGTTCATAGTGTAACTTTAGTATAATAATAGTAAGTTGTTTAACCATTAATAACCTCTATTGTAGTACTTTAACATAAAACTGTATGATGCAGCCTTGAATTCATTTCATTATTCACGTAGTCATCACATACTTGACATTATGAACATCACAATAAGAAAAGAATAAACATCATAAATTTGACACAATAATCAGTCACATCATTGAACATCAATATACCCTCGAAACCCCGTAGGGTGAAAACCAATAAACATTTAATTTTATTATTAAACGCTCGTGAGGGTGTTCAGCCTTCACTCAATGGCTTATAAGGGAGACCATCCCTTAACCATCGTTTATAAATCTTATAAGGAAATATACAAATATCTAGCTTAAAGCCATTGCAATAAATATGATAGCATTTACCCACTAATATTCATATCTTCATATCTTGGTGGCATGGATGTCCCTACAATGGACCATCATACATTGGATCATACTGTAGCTCGCACTCATCTGCATGAACCATAATCATTTACCTTGACATTCTCCCTTTAACAACACATATTGCATATGTGCTAGTTATAAGTCATCACATTAACTAATGTTTCCCTCGCATAAGCACACATTCCTGCAAGGAAATAGCTACATTTCCCCAACGTTTCTTTAAAATAACTGATATAACAATTACGATATTTGTGCATGCAATTTACATAAATTTAATCAAAATAAAATGACCCTTAAGCTATTACTTTTGGTGCACGAAATGAAAGCTAACATAACAAATGTTGTTCTCATGCATGCAAATGCAAATAGATTTCAAAAGAGTCTTCCCAAAGGAATGCTTACACAACAGAGCACATAGCTTCCAAAAGAGTCTTCCCAAAGGAATGCTTAACACAAGAGATTCTGTAACACTAATGTAATAAAGCATACAAATACATGTCTTCTTTTTCAAAGATTATACTAATAATCCTTTCCAATGTAGTCTAACACAACATGTTATCTTTTTCCACATACAAATATGTATATTCTTTCCAACGAAAGCTAATACAAATATTGTATACATTTGCATGATCTTATTCCAAATGAAACTAACATAATAGTTATGATAGCACAAAGCACTCGCAAATAATTCTTCCTAAAAAAACATTATAACTCAATATTTTTTCTATCCATGAAAAGAATATATCCCTATAACACAATGGCTATTCTTTGCGCATGCCATAGCTTATCCTAATAGCTCTTCTTTAACGTAACACAAATTCCCTTCTTGGAATTACACATCATTAACTATTATTTTCATGTAAAGATATACATAATTATTTCTCAAAAGGAATTTAATATAACTTAGTTTCTTTATGTAGTTTCTCATGCTTCCCTTTCACTAAATTATGATAGATAAACTATCTTCATGCACAAAACTAGGAAACCATAACAAGGTTAATTGAACCTTTATTCGCCTAAGTCAAGAACTAGCCATGCAATCTTTTCAAGAGGTTATCATTTTCAAGAAAGTACTATAATTAACCCTTATCGTTAAGGATATAAGAAGACATTTTTAAGATAATAACAAAGTTTACCTTTTATATAGTAAACCATGCAATTAAATCAAAATAACCCATATACAACACAATAATAACTTCCTCTTTTTACCCACTTAAACATGTAACTTTTGCAAAACCCTTGCAAAGTAATTAACACGATGGAATTATCTTCTACTCACAAGATAAATATATTCTTTTTCCAAAGTAAATCCTATGAATTATGTTAATTATGCATATAATTTTTAGAAGGTAATTCCATAAGATATTCTCTAACCACAATTACACATTTTCACTCCTAAGAAGGGTGTTGAGGAGGTAAATCCCTGGCAGTATTGTGAGGCGATCCGTACTAGCCTAGAACGGGTCTAGCAACAATCATTAAATGCTACAGCGCAAGTTCCTAATTTTGAATAAACAGACCAACGATGGAGGCCTACCTGGATTCCAATGCTATGATTCGTAGAAGAGACAGCGTTCCCGTTCCTCAGCCTCGGCAGATCACGATCCCCACGATCTCCATGAATGGACACCTGCACATGCAAGAAACAACACGAATACAAGCATAAAATCCAGAATATGCAACTATATATCAGTCAGAAAGGATATAACTCATTATTAACATAAGTGAAAAACAGAGTGGAACCATAACCGGTAGTCATTCATTAATAAGCAATCGAAAGAGAGTACAACCAATGTTCTGACGCTGAGGTCTCCTTCGGAAGGGTCTCCAGTCGTTCACGTCTCGCAAAGCCTGCCAGGGATGGGACAAGCCTCTCTTAGAGTCTCTCGACGATAGTCTCCTTGCTTGAGTCAGCCTTAAGGGAAGAATGAGGGCTCTTGCAGCATGAAGGCTCTTGGGAATTTGGAGATTCAAAGCTTAGGCATTTCAAGACTAGCTTGCAATGGCAATGGGCAAGCTTTTATAGAAGGAGGAAGGGGAGTTGGGATCCCTATAATTGTGGGATTGGCCCTATCATCAAGGAAGCTTCCATGAGAGGTGGCAAACCACTTCCCTTCCATTGAACTCCCGAGGCCAAACCTCCCAACTCAAGATAGATAGCAGTTTCAGAGTTTGTTGAAACAAAACTTCCGCCATCTTTATTTAAAAAACACTCCCAAATTGGCCGGGTGTGACCGCGACTGGGATGTGAAGCTGTCAGGCTGGCGCGGCCTCTTTGTAGGATTTTCCCCATCGGCGCGAGTGATGAACTGTCTGCTCGCGCCAATGCAAAAGGAGATGTTTTCATGATTTTTTTCAAGGAGATGTCTTTAGGGCAATTGAAGCTCATGCTTAGAGGAATGCATTGATGATGATTTCAAGGCATGACAATGTTCACAGGTCACAAAATGGGTCCTCCATTGTGTGGGACGGGGAATGGTAGGGACGGTGACAAATTACTGTGTAACAAAGTGGAAATCCCAACTTATTATATCTTCCCATGCAATATTTTCTCATATATTTATTGAATAAATTGGAAAATAAGTCGGGTAAATATTCAACAGTGAATTTTTTCAGTCACATCCCAATAAACTAATGAAATACCCTGTTATTGGTATATGTAACCCTTCACAAGAATTATGAGAAAAAAATAATTATTATTCTTTACTATTTTCTCATAATCTTTTCCCAGACAAGCTATATGATATGTTTTTTAATTTATATTTATTATTTACTATTTTCTCACAATTTTTTCCCAGAAAAGCTATATGATATATTTTATATTTATATTTTTCAACTCACACAAGAAAAAGATTATATAATAAAAAAAAGCAAAGATTACTTATCTTGGCAGTTGACTCTCATAAGAGAAAACAAATGGCATATGTCGAAAGCTCCTCCACTTCATCATAGCCTTTCCTAAAGGAAGGTGATAAAGCCCTTACTCGCCCAACCCAAAATGTATTCCGCTTTCCTTTTTGGGCACAACTAGGGTTCTTTAAAAGTTGACAGATATTCAATGGCTCCTTTTTAACTTTCACCAAGATGTAATATCCTTTTAGTTTCGCGCATGCAGAGGTTCTTTAAAAGATTAGAGATTAGCCAACACATGTTATTTAAAAGCTAACACACCTCATCCAATGGCTCCTTTTCAACTTTCATGATGATGCAATATCCTTTTTAGTTTCACGCATGTAGAGGTTCTTCATAAGATCAGAGATTAGCCAACGTATGTAACTTTCCAAATTTATCTCCCATTCGTTCTCCAATAACTCTCGATGCCTCAATCATCCTAGTTTTGCTCCTTGTCACTCCATGCTGCTTCCACTCAACAATCAAACATCTTGAGAGATCATGAATTCTGTAGTGAACAAATTTTACAAGCTTTACCAACGTCTATCCGATCTAAGGCTTATGATATATGTCTGATCCAAAGCTTCTGCTATAACGATCCCATAGTGGTTATAACCATCGAAAAGGCCAACTAAGTCTTGATTAAAACTAATTCCAATAGTTTACACAGATGTTACAAGAATGAAAACACATGTTTCCTTTTCGAGGAAATATAAAATAATAGGCATGCAAAGACATGGTTTCTTTTCCCTAAAACTAATGGAATAAAGCATAAGAATACATGTCTTATTCCCCAAATGTTATACCAACATTTTACCCATATATATATTTCAAGGAACCAAAATATTACTTTAGTTTTTGTACATTTAATTCATCTTCCTCGCCAAAGAATCTTTTCCAATGTAGGATAACGAAACTTGTTATCATTTTCCACATACATATGTATATTCTTTCCAATGAATTCTAATACAAATATTTCATGAATATACATGATATTATTCCAAAAGAAAACTAACATAAACTACATAATAGTTTGGTTATCATAAAGGTACTCGCATACTTTTCCTAAAGATTAAGATAGCTCATTATTTTCTTTTATCCATGCAAAGAACATACCTTTATAACATCATGGATATTCTTGGTGCATGCAAGACAGATAACTCTCCCTCTTTGAGCATGCAAGAGAGAGAGCTTTTCCTTTAATGTAGGAAACATATATGCTCTTCTTAGAATTCTATTACCATGAAATAATATTTTAAGGCATAAGATTAACTGAATACCAATATTTTCCAGAGATTATTCTTTTTAAGAAAATTAACATAGTAACCTTCCTTATTTCTTTTACCATGGCATATCACTAAGAACAATATCTTTCTAAAAGATTAACATAACAATATTTTCAAGAACTGAAATAGATTATGTCTTTTAATATTGTAATTCACTAAGATCAATATCTTTCTAGGAGACTAGCATAATACCAATATTTTCGAGAGATTATTCTTTTCAAGAAATTTTTAGCTAAATAACCACATACTCTCTTTCAAGAAAATCTAATACAATAGTTATTATTTTTACAGGAAATTACACAATGTAAATTCATAATATTTCCAAGAAATAAACTAACGTAGTATATATTAATTCATGTGCACATAATTGCATGTTTGCATATTATTTTTAAAATAATATTGCTTATCTTCTTATCTTTTACCCACATTTACCCACATAAACACGTAAACATGGAATATAATTTGAAGAAGATAATCAAATCAACTGGTAATACTTAACACAAGAACCATTCAATATTTCACGGAAATTTAAAAAAAAAAAAAAACATTACTTATCTTTTTACTCATAAGCTTCCATCTCCGTATTCGAGCCTTCACGTTGGAAACTTGGGTTTCTCGTAGTGACTTGAGGCCTCAACTTGTGTCCCTGGAAACTTGGGTTTCTTGTGATCTGTCAACTCGCAATCTTATTAGCTACACCACAGATGTAATTGAAACACAGCAAGCTCTTCAGAGTCCAACAAAAATAATCCATGTTCACAATAACAGCGAAAGACTCTCCTTCTAGTGCTTGCATCTCTTGGTTGTAATATCAAAAAGTCGTCGTTTTGTCCTCCCTCGTTATCGCATATATTTTTCTTTCAAAAAGGTGAGCAAGTTACTTATTTGCCATGGCAGACTCCTAGCCTACATCACCTTCAATGCGGAGCTTCTTTTCAATAATAGTGTGTGAAAATTTCGAGCCATGCAAACACTTTTTGCAATCACCACACATGTTCTTGAAAAATCCTTTCAATATATCATATGCATGCTTTGTTCCATAGCACCAGCCTCAAATTGAACTGAGACAAAAAAGCATTCGATGGACTCTTTACAATAATACACAATCCATTCTATGGCACCGAAAACTTCAACTATGTCTTTATCCCCCCAAATTAATTCAAGATCGAATGAACATAACTTTTTCCTGGAATCGAATAAATTGTATGCATCTATAATGAAATACGTGTATTGGAAAGATATCATGAGGCAGTTTATAAAACCCTAACGAATTCTTGATACAATTGTTTTGGTAAAATATTAAACATGGTAATTAAAAAAAATGTAAATTCCAACGGTTTACAAGGATGTTACATACACCCCCCTTAAGAGAACACTGTCCTTGGTGTGCTTCTCTCATTGAAATTTAAATTTATACTCAATGTGATATAATAATATAAACAACCCAAAGGGGGTCCTTCCCCTTCACAATGAAACACTTTCGTTTCCTTAAATGCCATTAATTAAAACAATAATGTTTTTATCCATAGTCATAAGCATGTATAGCTCAAAAAAAAATAAAAATTGATTTCCATTTTCAACCATTTATCCATTATTCAAATTCTTAAAATTATAGAGAAATATCTATACCAACTTACCATTACTTACCAATTACTATTGGAAGTAGTGATGACTTTTACACAAGCTCTTTGAGAATGGTTGAACAACCCATCAACACTCCATGGAAAGTGCCTGCAACAATCCATGGAAAGAGCCTGTAATGTATGACTAAAAAATTCAATCACATTAGTCACATAGTTTCAATCAAATGAAATACTTGCAACTATCAAACATTCATGCAATATCAAGAGTTTTTTTAATCAGTGTACTTTGACAAGTACTCAGATAGCACTAACCCTCTAATCAATGCATCACGTGCAAATTGTCTTAGCTCTTGCTAAAGACATCCACACAACACTTTAAAAAGTACTCAGAGAGAACCTAGCTCTCTAATCGTACAAATGGTCAATCAATGCACCATGGGCATATCCTAGCCTCTACTAAGATATTCAAACAAATTAGTAAAAAAAATAAATGAACTTATACATTTAGTAATTCATTTTCTGAGCGTTAAGATCATTTCCTCTTAATATCTACATAAGATATTTACACAATCATATAAAAATTCATTTTAATATAACACATAAATTATTACTTAACTTGTTCCACTATGAGAACCACAATGGTAAACAAAATGCTCCTCCCAACCCATGGGAGTTGGTTTCCGCAACCAAATCGAGTCATTTTCATATCCAGACAGTCATTTGACAAAAGACCATTCCAGGTCCAGTATGGATTCCTCTTAGAAACATCATGCCTATTCCTCTTACAGCGTCCCATCTATGAGGAATTTTGGACTTCCTCCAACAGGCTCCAAAATCAATAGAGTTGCCTCAGGTTTTCCCCTCTTCATCATCTTGGCCAACTTCTCTCCCTTAATGAGATCATATATCTCTGGGGAGAGGAAATCTGGGCAGGTCAGTGCCATCAACCCCTCCGGGCAAGTAACTACTATCAACTTAGGCCTTCTAGCCTTTCACAATTGTTCACAACTGTCTGGCATGTTAAATTTCTCTTTTAGCATTGTTTTCCATAGTAAATTACATAATGAACTTTATGCACATTATACATAGAGAAAAAGAAACTTTATGTACATCATACATCACACTTGGCCCTCCACATGGGTATAATGATATCTAGATTAATAGGGAACATGAAGATCATACATGTGTTATACATTATTATTTCCCAAATAACACAATCATGCACATTATAACATGATATCATGTGTTATACATTATTATTTCTTGAATAAAAAAATCATGCACATTATGACATGATACTCTATCAATTACCGTTGCAATTTTTCCATGGCACTATTTTACTTTCACAGGTTTTTTTTGTTGTCATTAAGCTAACCATGCTTAATATCAATCTCATCAACGACACTAATCATGAATATGCATTGTTAAAAAAAACAAAAAAATATTCACTTTCAAATTAATTTTAGTTTCATGCATATAATATTGTCATGCATACAAGTATATATAAATATCCGTTAATGCATATGTGTCATTAACAATTGGGGTAACAGTCCCATGGGTAACAATCCAACATTTCCAATTCCAATAGTGTATTGTTACCAACATTCTGACACATGAAGTAACTACTTGTTCACAACTTGCAATAATCTTTAATCAAAACCAATTCGTGCTTATAGGTTTTATTAGTTAGTCATACAACACTTAACTAATCAATTCAACTAATAATCTTAATTCATCCATGACATGACTCATTCAACAACTAGTCATTATAGTCAAGTCTCACTACTTGACCCATTATGTATTTTTAACATCTGAAAGGGTTCATTCAATTTCATTTTAAAACACTCTATCATCCTCTTCAAGGAATTTCCTCATATTTTTCACTCATGAATTAGTTTCACACACCATCACTATACACATTCATATTTTTCCAGTAGTGCATGGTAGTTTTAATTATGTTTATTAAATGTATGAGTAATATTTCATATACCCAAATGTTAATAGTCAACTCTCACTTTCACTAATGAGGACTCAAGTTTTTCATAAGTACAACAAAGGTTTTATTGTCCTTTATCCTCAACAAAATTCCAATGTTATGAAAACCGTTTTTCAAAATTTATTACTTTTTATTCTTCAATGTAGTTATAAGTTGAATCACGCATCTCATGTCAAGAGTATACTACTGCATATATCATTCAATATGTAGATTGCTAGAATCACATATCAATCAATATGTAGATTTCTAGAATCATACCTTAACTGATATCCATTAGTAGCATACCTCAATTTCTTTTCGCTTAACAAATCTCGAAGGTGTCAGTGCTACAACCTTTAGCTTTGATACCACTTGTAACATACATCGATAAATTCACATGGAAATGTGAGTTAAAATTTTTTATACAAGTTACTTATCCAAATCACTATTAAATATTCCTTACTACTCATTAGATAGAATTTTCACCAGTATATAGTGTAACCTTAATATAAGAATAGTAAGTTGCTTAACCATTAACAATATTTATTGTTGTACATTATCATATAACTATATGATGTAACCTTGAATTCATTTCATTTTTCATGTATTCATCACTTACTTGACATTATGAACATCACCACAAGAAAGGAATCAACATCATCAATTTGACACAATAATCAATCACATCATTGAACACCAATATACCCTGGAAACCCCATAGGGTGAAAACCAACAAACGTTTAATTTTATTATTAAACGCTCATGAGGGAGTTCAACCCTCACTCAATGGCTTATAAGGGAGACCATCCCTTAACCATCGCTATAAATCTTACAAAGAAATATACAAATATCTAGCTTAAAGCCATTACAATAATTATGATAGCATTTACTCACTAGTATTCATATCTTCATATCTTGGTGGCATGGATGTACCTAAAATGTACCATCGTACAATGGACCATCCTGCAGCTTGCACTTGTCTGCATGAACCATTATCATTTACCTGCCAACATGTTAAGCATAATATTTCCTTCTCATAAGTCACCAACATTTCCTGTCATTGATTTCATCAACAAGCTTTTATAGCATTATTAGATAAAGCCTTAATCAATAAATAATCAATATTTAAGTGATCCTTAACACTTATTCATGTGCATACATGAGATGTGAATACATTATCACAACATGCTTTCTTCTAACATCTCTACCTTAGTGTGAGAAAGTAATTATAAACTCATGACAAATAATCCCCACATTATTATGACACTTCTCACACATGCTCACATTCATACAAGACAAATCACTACAACTGTCCAGGAATTCCTTCAATGGAAAATGACACAATGTGCATTCGTGTTACTTAAACTTTAGCAAAAGAACCAACCCTTCAGCTATTATTTTTGGTGCTAAAGCTAACATGATAAATTATGTTCCTATGCATACAATGCATAAATTTTCTAAAATAATTTCCCATAAGAATACGTAACACAATAGAGCATGAAAAAACATGTTTCCTTTTCGAGGAAATATAACATAATAGACATGCAAAGACATGGTCTATTTTCCGTAAAACTAATAGAATAAAGCATAAGAATACATGTATTATTCTCCAAATATTATACCAACATTACCCATATATATATATTTCAAGGAACCAAAACATTTATTTAGTTTTTGTACATGTAATTCGTCTTCCTTGCCAAAGCATCTTTTCCAATGTAGGATAACAAAACCTGTTATCATTTTTCATTTTCCACATACATATGTATATTCTTTCCAATGAAATCTAATACAAATATTGCATGAATATACATGATATTATTCCAAAATAAAACTAACATAAACTACATAATAGTTTTATTAGCATAAAGGTACTCACATATTTTTCCTAAAGATTAAGATAGCTCATTATTTTCTTTTATCCATGCAAAGAACATACCTCTATAACACAATGGATATTCTTGGTGCATGCAAGACAGATAACTCTCCCTCTTTGAGCATGCAAGAGAGAGAGATTTTCCTTTAATGTTGGCAACAGATATGCTCTTATTAGAATTATATTATCATGAAATACTCTTTTAAGGCAAAATATTAACCTAATACCAATATTTTCCAGAGATTATTCTTTTTAAGAAAATTAACATAGTAATCTTCCTTATGTCTTTTACCATGGCATATCACTAAGAACAATATCCTTCTAAAAGATTAACATAAAAATATTTTCAAGAACTGTCATAAATTATGTCTTTTACCATGGTAATTCATGTCTTTTACCATGGTAATTCACTACTATCAATATATTTCGAAGAGACTAGCATAATACAAATCTTTTTGATAGATTATTCTTTTCAAAAGAAACTAACGTAGTATATATTAATTCCTGTACACATAATTGCATGTTTGCATATTATTTTTAAAATAATATTGCTCATCTTCTTATCTTTTACCCACATAAACACGTAAACATGGAAAATAATTTGAAGAAGATAATCAAATCAACTGGTAATAATTAACACAATAACCATTCAATATTTCAAGGAAATATAAATAAAAACATTACTTATATTTTTACTCATAAGCTTCCATCTCCGTATTCGAGTCTTTACGTTGGAAACTTGGGTTTCTCATAGTGACTCGAGGCCTCAACTTGTGTCCCTAGAAACTTGGGTTTCTCGTGATCTGTCAACTCACAATATTATTAGTTACACCATGGATGTAATTGAAACACGACAAGCTCTCTAGAGTCCAACAAAACTAATCCCTATTCACAATAATGGCGAAAGACTCTCCTACTAGTGTTCACAATAAAAGTCATTGTTCTATCCTCCCTCATTATCACATATATTTTTCTTTCAAAAAGGTGAGAAAGTTACTTATTTTCCATAGCAGACTCCTGGCCTCCATCACTTTCAATGCGGATCTTCTTTTCAATAATAATGTGTGAAAATTTCGAGCCATGAAAACACTTCTTGCAATCACCACACATGTTCTTGAAAAATCCTTTCAATATATCATATGCATGCTTTGTTCCATAGTACCAACGTCAAATTGAACTGAGACAAAGAAGCATTCGATGGACTTTGTGCAACAATATACAATCCATTCTATGGCACTGAAAACTTCAACTATGTCTTTATCTCACAGAATGAATTCGAGATTGAATGAACATAACCTTTTCCCGGAATCGAATAAATTGTATGCATCTGTAATGAAATACGTGTACTGGAAAGATATCATGAGGCGGTTTATAAAAAACCTAACGAATTCTTGATACAAATGTTTTGGTAAAATATTAAACATGGTAATTAAAAAATGTAAATTCCAACTGTTTACAGGGATGTTACAAAAAATTTCAGCACCATTATGAAAATTTCCTATAATATTTTTTGAAAATTCCAATAATATTTTTTAAAAATCTAACAGTTGTCAAAATTGAGGATTTTGGATGTTGTAGAGGGTTTTTTATGGTGCTGAATCTATTTCCACCATATAAAAAAAAAAAAAAAAAATCAAACGCTCCAATTAACTGATTTTTTGAAAAAAAATTATAACTGGGCTATTTTGTTGCTTCCTTAGACAACTCCATATTATTGTGTTTGGTTCCTTTTCAAGTAGAAAATGCAATGCATAAATAGAAATAAAAATAGTACTTCAAATATTTCTTATTTCCCGAAGAAATTAAAAACAAAATTATATAACCATGTGTAATGCATATGAAAAGAAAGCAAAATTTTAAGCAATATAGAATTTCAAAACAGACTCACTCCTCAAAATTAACCATTTTCACACAATTTTTTTGTTTTTAACTTCAACCAAACAAATCTTAACACTTTAGGAATATTTTTAACTAGATTTAACTGATCAAATTAAATCCTAGTGGTCCATCATTAACTAAATATAAAAAATAAATATAAAAAATAAAAATCAACTTGAAGAAAACCATATACTTTAATATCCTTCGTGGTAAATAATACCTTACAACTATAGAATAAAGATTTGAAGTGCAGCAAATTCCATATGTATTAGCTTTTTGGTTTTGGCATACCGAATAGAAACCTAATGGTGCACCTTGCATTGATAATGGCGAGTTGATTTAATTAGATAGCATTAGAAAATTTCAACCATGCAAATATAGAGAGAAGTGATTCTTCCATTATAAGGGATTTTTTATGATCAACAGATGCTAATATTCTTCAGCAAGCACCTAGCTTTGATAATTATTACATTCAAAGGGATTAATGCTTTTATTGTAACTTGAAGGGTTTATAGCAATGGAATATCTTATGGGGTTTAATGCAAAATAAATCCTGGTTGAGGAAATATATCGTTGTTCTTTTGAAGTGGATATTAATGAGATTAATATGTTGATTTCATATAATATGAGGATTGCTAACAAGTTTTTATCGGGATTAGATTTATTGGATTACAAAAATTAATGTTTTTATAATTGACGTATTTTCTTTCAAATGTAAAAATTATAAAATAGTTTTAGAGGATAAGTTAAAATCTTTTTTATTTATTTATTTTTTGTAAATTTGAGAATTATAAAATAGTTTTAAAGAATAAGTTATGGGTTAGGGTGAGAGTAACTTTTTTTTGTTAAATTAGGTTTTTTTACTTTGACTTATCAATTTATGAATTTTGTAGGTTTAGGAAAGACTATGACTTATCAATTTATGAATTTGTAAGTTTAGGAAAGTATTGAAAATATGCTAGATATATTTTTTAAGTGATATATAAGTAAAATTTATGAGTGTTATTATTTATACTTAATATACATCAATTTTGATTGTATTCTCAATCTACTATATAAAATAGTTAATTATTATGGGTGGGAAGGTTTTTTATGAAACCAATTATTAAACTATAAGACATATATTTTGTATATTAGATAAAGTTTTTTCAATTTGATTTACCTTGGGTGGTTAAAGGGGAATGGTTGTTAACCTCGTCAAGTGACATGATAAATCATGTTGTAATGACTTCTAGCCTTGTTATCTAGTCCCAATAATCCCTTCAGAAATTTCATTTTCGCCACAGTTCGGCCAAACTTTTAGAAAGTTCGGCCGAAGTTTTGAAAATAATTTGGCTGAACTGTTTCTACCATTAACATTGTCGGCGTATTAACGACGTGGGTAAACAGATTTTTGGCCAGAGATGGGAAAACTAACAACAATAAATGAGCCAAACTAATAGTCTGGCCGAACTTTTTTAAATACTACGGCCAAACTTCTTAAAATACTTCAACCGAACTTTCTGTTATAAATATACTGGCCCCGAAACCGCAACAAGTTTCGTTACTGTTGCGTTGCTCTGTTTTTCTTATTTCTCTATTTGTCTCGTTGATTTTTTTGTCTCGTTGTTGCGATGCTGTGTTGTTGTCTTGCTGTTGCAAGGGTGATTAAGGGAGAAAGCTAAGGTGAGACTATTATTTTTATGTTCTATTTTTTTTTTATGTTTTTTTTTTTTTTTTAATTTTAATTTTCTGTGTTTGCAGTTTGTAGGTGTGTTTGCTGCTCACCATGCGTGCTCTCATCGTCTGCTCATTGTAAGCTCTCTCTTGCTGCTCTGTTTGTCTCGTTGCTCTGCTTTGTTTGTCTCGCCGTTGCGATGTTGTGATTTTGTCTCGCTTTTGTGGGGGAGCAAGCTAAGGTGAGAATGTTATTTTTATGCTCTGTTTTTTTATGTTTTTTTTTAATTTTTTACTTTTACTTTTATGTGTGCCTTTGGAGGTGTGTTTGTAGTTTACACGTGTGTTTGTTTCTCACCGTGCGTGCTCTCATTCTCTGCTCGTTTTTTCCAGGCATTTCTCATTGTCCGGGATTTAATAAATGCAATTTAGCATATTCATATCAGCTATATAACTGCAAAGTAAAATAAAAAATTTACATCTCTATTAATAGGGAATAATAGACAAAAATTGATCAGTAGGAAGTTCATGCAAGTAGTTGTAGGTTATGTACATATAATAAAACATTGTAAAAAAATTATTTGTATATATTAAAGCCAAAAAACAATAGATGAGAAGCTTTGTTGTTGTGTTGAGGTCACAGATACAGTTCATATATTAATCCATTGATAAGTCCATTAAAAATAAAACAGAAAACATAGAGAATGTTGAACTAACCGCTCCACCTTTGAAACTCAAACTCCTCGTAAGTGACCATGGCACTAACATCAGGTTAAGGTTTGTTATTACACCAAAATCTAGAAATTTTACAAATTCTTATAATTATCTTATAATATACCAAATGTAATGATAAATCCCATATTCCAAAAGTGGTGATTAGATATGACTATTATTCCAACCTATATAGAAAAAATATTATTCTGCTAAATGTGATGCCGAAAATAACTATCCCGAGTAGGTTGGTAGTTACACAGCACATCATTGAGCTTATCATAAAAATGAAACAAAATAAAGCAGGAATAAAATAAAAAATTTACATCTCTGTTAATAGTCAATGATAGACAAAAATTGATTAGTAGTAAGTCCGTGCAAGTAGTTGTAGGTTATGTACATATAATAAAACATAGTCAAAAAATGCTCTGTATATATTAGCCGTAAACCAATAGATGAGAAGCTTTGTTGTTGTGTTGAGGTCACAGATACAGTTCATATATTAATCCATTGATAAGCCCATTTATCCTTTTCATATACACTTGCACAGGACATCACTAAGCTTATCATAAAAATAAAACTGAATAAAGAGGGAATAAAATAAAAATTTACATCTCTGTTAACAGTGAATGATAGACATAAATTTATCAGTAGAAAGTTCATGCAAGTAGTTGTATGTTATGTACATATAATAAAACATAGTCAAAAAATGCTTTGTATATATTAGCCAAAAAAACAGTAGATGAGAAGCTTTATTGTTGCGTTGAGGTCACAAATATAGTTCATATGTTAATCCATTGATAAGCATTACCACATAATATAGACACTACTTTATCTACTTAGTGTTACTATTTATATTCTCTGTTATTAGTCATTAATTCATTATTCTCTATTATTTAGTCATTATTCTCTCTTATAGAAGGTTCATTATATGATTCCTAATCAAGCAAAGGTATATGAGTAGATTCTTTCTTTTCATAATTACTTGTAAATGACTACAACTCTGGCATATAATAATAAAAAATATCAATAGAGTGACCCACCTTTAAAGTAAACTATGCTTAGGATAAGATGAAAATTCACTATGTATGCACTGATGGGTTTAGAGGATAGGTCACTCTGATTCCATAGAGAACTATATAAGCATTATGCTCACTGATATAATTCGTTGAACCCATTGTCTTTGATGTGTGTAATCTTTGAGGGTTGTCCTAATGTTCTCTTATGTTGATGTGTGTAATATTTTGAGAGTTTTCCTAATGTTCTAGTATGTTGGAAGCCCTTTCATCCTTTTTGAAGTTATTTCGTGATTCTGGCATCCGTATTGGTGTTATGGCCATGTTATTTTAATCTATGTCATATTTAACAAGGTTCCTCTTTATGTTGTGTGTAATATTTTTAGTTTGTCCTAATGTTCTCTTATTTCAGAAGCCCTATCATCCTTTTTAAATTTATTTCATGATTATGTCATCCTTTTTGAAGTCCTTGGCATATTTATCTATGTATGAAGTTCTTTTATAATTTAACTTATTCATTTGATGAAATGCTATTAATTCTCTCCCTTGGAATTTGTCCACATTTTGTGTTTTCTTGTCTCTATATATTTTACTACAATTGTTTCCTTTTAGTCCAAGTCTTAAGATTTATATGGATGGGTTTGGAAAGTTATCAATATCAACACAAAACATGTGGCTATATTTCTTTCTCGTTACTATGTTATGTTGTTGTCTCTCTCTTTTGTTGTCTCGCCATTGTGTTGCTCTGTTTATGTCTCACTGCTATGTTGCTACCTCCCTTTTGCAAGGGCGAGGAGGGGAGAAAGCGAAGGTGAGAAGGTGTTATGGTTTATGATCTTTTTTTTTTTTTGCTTTTTTAAATCTAATTTTCAGTTGATGTAACACTATTAATTATCTCTCTTGGAAGTTGTCCACAATTTGTGTTTGCTTGTCTCTATACATTTTACTACAATCATTTATTTGCATTTCACTACAATTGTTTCCTTTTAGTCCAAGTTTTATGATTTATATGGATGGGTTTGGAAAATTATTAATATCATTTTATTCCAATTATTATTATTTATATGGATGGGTTGGGAAAATTATCAATATCAAAACAAAACGTGTGGCAGAAAACCATTTTTCAAATACCATTGACACCAAAAACATGAGGTAATGTGCCAATATAGACAGTGACAGTTAGCAAGATCAAAATTCTTAGAAATGGAAATTATATGTTCAGATTTGTGTGTTAACAGTGAGTTATTACCATCACTCACTGTACATGTCATTTCTCACATAAACTATGTACATTTCTCCCATAAACTTTAAGGCATTTGCTAGTGTGTCATTTCTCCCATAAATTTTGTACATTTCTCCCATAAACTTTAAGGAATTTTCTAGTGTTTTGGGAAACATGTACATGTCATTTCTATGCAATTTCTCCCATAAAATTTAATGCAAAATTTAAGGAAAAATATGTACATGTCATTTCTCCCATAAACTTAAGGAAAACTTTTAGGCAAACCATGTACATGTCATTTCTCCCATTAACTTTAAGGCAAGCTATTGGGAGAAATAATTACTAGATTAATTCTTCTAATATTTAATTGTCAATCCGGGCTCATAAACATGAGTTGCATTGCACTTCTTGATTCAGTTTGTAGGTCAGAGCTTTAATGTTTCCTTTATAATGATCAGCTAAGTAATAAGATACACAAATTCTTGTAAACAAACAACTTCCAAAAAAGGAATCAAGCCAAATAATTAAATTCAATTTTAAAACTTAGGATCTCTATTGAATCAATCCAATTCTTCTCTTTAAAGGAAATTAAAACCCTAATTTTATTGCTCGTGAAATTTGAACTTTAAATAAGAATCACAAAACTTAATCTACTCAATCACAACTTGATATAAACAAACTTGAAACTGGAATATCAAAACCAATCTTGCATTAATCTCTTTTTGAAATTGAAACCCCTATGCTAATAGGAGCTCCAGACACAAACTTCAATGCTCTTCAACAATAAACGAAAGGAGAATTCTACTCTTAAGGAATTATGCACGCACATAATCAAATGAAGTAACAACTCAACTATGCATCCTACAAGTGAAATTATTCAACACTCTTGTAAATGACCTTTAGTCTACTTCACCAAACCCTAGCTCTATGAAAGGTAGAACAGAATTGCAAAATTCTACTTAATCACACAAGGGAACACAATAAGGAAAACTCAAATCAAGAAAATGATGCTGCTATTCTACTCTAATTGTAAACCCACCTAACTGCTTCACTTATTTCAACAATTTAATCTCAAACTATATGGAATTTAAATTAACTTAGAACTTGATCTTTTATGAAAATAACTCGCATTGTTAATCTAGCTAAGGCAATATCAAACTCCAACTAATAAATGTGAATTCAAACTATGATTTAAAGATCAATTATCTTCACACCTAAACTCTATACCAACATCCAACAACAAATAAAAATATTATGATTTAATCATGGGACTGAAATCAAATCCTGATATGACAAACAAATTGGAAAACTTTATTGCGCAGTTTAATTAAATTCTTGGAAAATCTATACAAGAGTATTTGATTCAAATGTTGGACATAAAATTTGAGATCACATAGAGAGTTTCAAAATGAAATCTAGACACAAATTCTATTCAACCAGACTTGTACTGCTAAGGAATTACCCTAAACTTTTGAAATGACACTGAAAAGATCATACTACTTTCTAATTCGTACACATTGAGTACCAATCAAATTCACTAAACTCTCATTCTAACAATACTATTTGAACAATGAAACTCAATGAAATTCATGCTCAGACTCACACTTCCAGCCAATGACACTAAGCTTCTCTTATGAAAAAAATGAACTCACACCTCGATTTCAAATGCAAACATGACTACTCTCAAAATGGGACTGCACTACTTCAGAAATGAAACTACAACTACTGTTTTAAATCTATGCTCATAACCCTAAGGCCGGATTTTAAACACACCTGCAATACTCAATGATTTGGCTTCAAACACACTTATATTTCTTGCTAATTTATCTCTCAATAATGCACTCATTGTTCATTACTTCACAAACTTTATAAAAAAAACAATTTAAAATTAAAACATTGTTTGCAACAATTAAAGGATATGTTACGAAAATCAATGTTGTATGAAGATGCATGCATACAATTTACAATCTTTAGTTACACTGTTGACACATAGCCCATTAAAATTCACGTTTCATCAAAATCAACTCTACTATTGGCATTCAAAAATGAGAACAGGGGATTCACATAACCATATTTGATATAAATTCATGTTCGTTTAACAATAGTTTTAATATGAAAATTATGATGCTACACAATGGAGCAAAACCGTACACAGAACTCGTCGATTCATCATAGTGTTTTGTAGTTCCAAATTAAACAACTATAGTGAATAAGGATCAGCAAACCAATTCGATATAAAAAATCACGCAGAGGATATTTACGAATTTAAAATTATAGCAAGCAATTTAATATGGGAAAGATCTAATTGTAATTAAAACACGATTTCAAAATCACAACTTAGAAAAAATCACACAAATGAATCAAATCTACCTACGAATTGAAAAAATTCCCAGGCTATGGTGGGCCCTTGCCACACCTAGGATGTAAACTTACAGTAGTGAAATAATGATCAGAATATCAACTTAAAAACACATCAGCACTGCACTCCAACGACCTTCAATCAACACAGATTCATTATGGTGTTGAAATAAATCTTCAAATTAAAATTGCAAAAGTTTGTAATACACTTTAAATATTTTTCTAAACTTCTTTGGATGCAGGCATTATAGATAGCCTTCAATTTACAAAATAGTATGGAAATCAGATCCAATGGATCCCTTACTAGTTCAACCTATCAGTTCTGATTACAATATTTGATTTTTAGTTTCTTGTTCAATAGTATTCCATACACAACTTTATGGATAAGATGAGACTTGTTCACAAAATCTGGAAGCTAATGGTGCCTAAGGATCACCGATCCTTAAGTTTGAACAACTTTTTTATGTCACCAAGGTAATAGCATTGACCAAAAATCCAAAACAGGGTTGTTTGGGAGAATTTAACAAATTTGGAATTTCTGAATTTTACATACATTAGCCTAAAAAAACCTCAAATATCTCCCAAACCGTAAGGAATTTTGAAGAACTGTTTTAGGTGAAATAAATATGTTATATTGGACCACAACCCATGTTCTATGATTTCTTCATTCTCCTTCTACTGCATGGAAATCAAGGCAGAAATTGGCAGTTTAAAATTTATTGCAGATTTGGACAAATTGGCTAATTTCGTCCTAGAGACCCATATGAGTGAGATGGGTGGAATCCAAGTTAAGGAGAGGTATTATAACATAATTTTTTATAATAACCTCTCTCGGTTTCTCCAGAAGCACGCTCAAAGTGTTAAAGCCCTAAATTAGGCATTTCCATACTTAACTAGCTTGTGAGGAATTTCAGTGATGGAACCCTGCAATAAATGTACTTAACAAAACCTTCATCAGTAAATCATAGCATAATCATCTTTCATCATAGAGAAGTGAAGAAAACCAATGATAATCAACCATAGAGAGTATTTGGTGGCAAGTGATGGAATTAGGGTATGGAACGGGCTAAAAACCTAGGGTTTTAGGGTATAAACAATGATATTTAATGATAAAACATGGGCATATATGATGCCCAACACAAACCATGTACATGTCATTTCTCCCATAAACTTTAATTTAATATATTTTTAAGGAAAATGTTAGTGTTTTTTGAAACCATGTACATGTCATTTCTCCCATAAACTTTAATTTAATATATTTTTAAGGAAAATGTTAGTGTTTTTTGAAACCATGTACATGTCATTTCTCCCATAAACTTAAGGAAAACTTTAAGGCTAACTGTGTACATGTCATTTCTCTCATAAACTTTAAGGCAAAACAAGTACATTTAATTTCTCCCAGAAACTTTAATTTAATATATTTTTAAGGAAAATTCTAGTGTTTTTGAAAACCATGTACATGTCATTTCTCCCATAAACTTTAATTTAATATATTCTTAAGGAAAATGCTAGTGCTTTTTAAACCATGTACATGTCATTTCTCCCATAAATTTTAAGGCATTTTCTAGTGTTTTGGGAACCATATACATGTCATATCTATTTCATTACTCCCGTAAACTTTAAGGCAAACTTTAAGGCAAACCATGTACATGTCATTTCTCCCATAAGGCAAATTTTAAGGAAAACCATGTACATGTCATTTCTGCCATAAACTTAAGGAAAACCATGTATATGTCATTTCTCCCATAAAATTTAAGAAAAATCATGTACATGTCATTCTCCCATAAACTTAATTTAATATATTTTTAATGAAAATTATAGTGTTTTTGAAAACCATGTACATGTCATTTCTCTCATAAACTTAAGGCAAAATTTAAGGCAAACCATGTACATCATTTCTCCCATAAACTTAAGGCAAACTTTAAAGCTAACTACGTACATGTCATTTCTCCTATAAAATTTAAGGCAAACCATGTACATGTCATTTCTCCCATTAAATTTAATTTAATATATTAGTAAGGACAATTCTAGTGTTTTTTAAAACCATGTACATGTCATTTCTCCCATTAAATTTAATTTAATATATTATTAAGGAAAATGCTAGTGTTTTTTAAAACCATGTACATGTCATTTCTCCCATAAAATTTAAGGCATTTGCTAGTGTTTTGGGAACCATATACACGTCATTTCTATGTCATTAATCCCATAAAATTTAAGACAAACTTTAAGGAAAACCATGTACATGTCATTTCTCCCATAGAATTAAGGAAAACCATTTTCATGTCATTTCTCCCATAAAATTTAAGGCATTTGCTAGTGTTTTGGGAACCATATACATGTCAGTTTTATGTCATTAATCGCATAAATTTCAAGGAAAACTTTAAAGAAAACCATGTACATGTCATTTCTCCCATAAACTTAAGGCAAACTTTAAGGATAAGCATGTACATGTCATTCTCCCATAAACTTTAAGGAATTTGCTAGTGTTTTGGGAACCATGTATATTTCATTTCGCTGTCATTTCTCCCATAACATTTAAGGCAAACCATGTACATGTGTCATTTCTCCCATAAACTCAAGTCAAACTTTAAATCATGTCATTTCTATGTCATTCTCCCAAAAACTTTAAGACAAACCATGTAAATGTCATTTCTCCCATAAACTCTAGGCAAGACAAACTTTAAGGTATGTCATTTCTAAATGTCATTTCTCCCATAAACTTTAAGACAAACTTTAAGGAAAATCATGTACATGTCATTTCTCCCATAAACTCAAGGCAAACTTTAAGGCAAATCATGTACATTTCATTCCTCCCATAAACTTTAAGGCATTTGCTAGTGTTTTGGGAGCCATGTACATGTCATTTATATGTAATTTCTCCATAAACTTTAAGGCATTTGCTAGTGTTTTGGGAACTATGTACATGTCATTTCTATGTATTTTCTCCCATAAACTTTAAGTCAAACCATGTACATGTCATTTCTCCCATAAACTTAAGACAAACTTTAAGGCAAACCATGTACATGTCATTTCTCCCATAAACTTAAAGGCAAACAATGTACGTGTCATTCTCCCATAAACTTTAATTTAATATATTTTTAATGAAAATGCTAGTGTTTTTTTAAAACCATGTACATGTTATTTCTCCCATGAACTTTAAGGCATTTTCTAGTGTTTTGGGAACCATATACATGTCATTTCTAAGCAATTACTCCCATAACATTTAAGGCAAACCATGTACATGTCATTTCTACCATAAACTTTAATTTAATATATTTTTAAGGAAAATTCTAGTGTTTTTGGAAGCCATGTACATGTCATTTCTCCCATAAACTTTAAGGAATTTGCTAGTGTTTTTGGAACCATGTACATGTCATTTCTATGTCATTTCTCTCATAAAATTTAAGGAATTTACTAGTGTTTTGGGAACCATGTACATGTCATTTCTATGTAATTTATCCCATAAACTTTAAGGCAAACTTTAAGGAAAACCATGTACATGTCATTTCTCCCTTAAACTTTAAGGCAAACCATGTACATGTTATTTCTCCCATAAAATTAAGGAAAACTTTAAGACAAACCATGTAGATGTAATTTCTCCCATAAATTTTAAGGCAAACCATGTACATGACATTTTTCCCATAAACTTTATGGAAAACCATGTACATGTCATTTCTCCCATAAACTTTAATTTAATATATTCTTAAGGAAAATGAGCTAGTGTTTAAGGAAAACCATGTACATGACATTTATATGTCATTTCTCCCAAAAAATTTAAGCCAAACCATGTACATGTCATTTCTCCCATAAACTTTAAGGAAAACCATGTACATGTCATTCCTCCCATAAACTTCAAGGAAAACCATGTACATGTAATTTTTCTCATAAACTTAATTCAAACTTTAAACTTCTCCTATAAACTTTAAGGCAAACCATGTACATGTCATTTCTCCCATAAACTTAATTCAAACTTTAAAATTAAGGTAAACTTTAAGGCTAACCATGTACATGTCATTTCTCCCATAAACTTTAAGGCATTTGCTATTGTACATGTCATTTCTCCCATAAACTTTAATTTAATACATATTTTAAGGAATTTTAAATGTTTTTGGAAACCATGTACATGTCATTTCTCCCATAAACATGGCATTTGCTAGTGTTTTAGAGAACCATGTACATGTCATTTATCCCATTAACTTTAATAAAACCATGTACATGCCATTTCTCTCATAAAATTTAAGGCATTTGCAATCAAATTTAAGTCATTTTCAATAAATGTTTATGTAATATATTTTTAAGGAAAATTCTAGTGTTTTTGGAAACCATGTACATGTCATTTCTCCCATAAATTTAAGGCATTTGCTAGTGTTTCTCGAAACCATGTACATTTCATTTCTCCCATAAACTTGGCAATTTCTAGTGTTTGTGGGAACCATGTACATGTCATTTCTCCCATAGATTTTAAGGCATTTGCAATAAGGGAAATGCTAGTGTTTTTGGAGACCATGTACATGTCATTTCTCCCATAAACTTTAAGGCATTTGCTTGTGTTTTTGGGAACCATATACATGTCATTTCTTCCATAAAATTTAAGGCAAACCATGTACATGTTATTTTTCCTATGCATTTGCAATAAATGTTCATTTAATATATTTCATTGAATTTGTTTTTTTTTTTTTTCAGGGATAAAAAACCCACTAAATATGGTTGAAAAATGGATATTATGAATAGATGTTTCTTTCTATCCCAATCTAGGGAAATAAGTGATTACATATGTGCTGTGCAATATTGCGACTAACAAGGACCTCCAAAGGAAAATGAAAATAACGGGAAGAACAACAAACAATGAAGCATATTATATTGCATTAATAGAAAGCTTGGGAAAATATAGGGAGTATGGATCAAATGGAATTGTAGTTTTCACTAATTATGAACGTGTGTGCAACCAGATGAAAGGCGTGTACCAAGTTAAGAAAGAGAGGCTAAAACAACTGCATGGAAAAGCAAACAATATTGTTAGGCAATTTCAATTTTTTAGTATAAGACATTGCGCAAATGTTAATAAGATGTTTGGTGATCTATTGTGTGGGGAAATTCCAATTCAAGATTCATCTGTCAAAGATAAATTAGTAGATGAATTAGTATTATACGGGGCAAGGCCAATTCAATATTCATCTTTCAAAGATGAATTAATGTTGAGACGCTCTCCTTCAAAGTTTATTGATAGACATTGTAACATATCTTTGATATGTGTGTGTTTTTT
This sequence comes from Pinus albicaulis, assembly GCA_034641835.2. Classification (NCBI taxonomy): domain Eukaryota; kingdom Viridiplantae; phylum Streptophyta; class Pinopsida; order Pinales; family Pinaceae; genus Pinus; species Pinus albicaulis. Next base: position 1,740,262,351 of record CM076575.1, read on the forward strand.
ACTTATAAATGCATTATTTTTAATGACCATGTCGTTTTTTCAATTATATAGCAAGTGTGCTACCACCATGTAAGCACAACTAGGTGAAATTCATGTTTTATAAAATTAAAATGTGAGGACCTCAACAAATTTTTGTTTAAAGTGAGTTTCACACATCAATTTGTGCTTTGAAATTTTTGTTTTACATAATTTGTGTTTGTGCTCAACATTTGTGTACTATGGTGGTATCCACTATGTTGATTTGGGTTAGAAACCCAAATCTTCCCCTCTCCTTCTAGCACCACAAAGTACTTGAAGATATAGGAAACACACTAGGAAAATTCAAAAAGGTGGATATCGAAGGAGAAGAAAATGGTATCTTCACAAATTCTAGAATATGTGTGGAGATCAACCTCAGTAAAGGACTTCCCGATCACATAAAGTTGAAGTATTAGAAATTTTGTTTGTCACAAGTTTTAGACTATGAAAATACGACATGTAGGTGGCGTATATGTCATCATATGGGTCATTTAAAACATTCATGCCCTCATGCAAGGAAGAATCCCAAGAAAAAAAGAAAAAATCAACAAATAAAACAAAAGGATAGAAATTCACAAAATAATGTCCCTCTGAGGATGAAGAGGAAGACAAAAAATAAAGCCACCTAGGTTAAGATGGAACAAGTGGAACATACTACGGTACAACAGTGCATTGACATTGTGCATCAAGTTGACAAGGTACCCGAAGAGTCTATGACATTTGATGGATCACCTGGCTTCAAATGAGCACATGTATTAGAAAGTTAAAATTTTGACAAGGAGGCTCCATATATGGGACATGAGCTAGTGTTGGTTCTTTTTGAACCAAATCTTTATAGTTGGAAAAAAGTGCACAAACGGAAAGGAAAAAAGAGAAAAACTTTTCACTAGTCAACCATAATTTCCTGTACATAATTTGTTATTTTTCGCTTTTTTATCTGAGGCATCTTGTATGATGACCCTACATGTTGCTGTGTGGTAATTTTTTTATTTTTTATTGATCATCTATTTCTTCTTAGATGCATACACACTAGATGTATTTACAAAGTGTAATTTTTATTTATATTAATAGAAATTATGTTTTTTTTTGTGAGAAAAAAATAATATAAGCATTAAATAATATTAAAGATCGAGAATAAAGAATACCAAAAATGTGTAAAATATAACAAATGAATAAATATATTGAAAATTGAATATAGTAGAAGATAGAAAATGAAAATAAAGAACATCAAAGGAAAAGATCATAGAAAAGGAAAATGAAGCCAACTCAAAAGAGAGTTGAAAATTTCATGTTGAAATGTTTAATGATTAAATTGTAACATGTTAAAAAAATAGAATAAGAATAGAACTCTATGTAAGAATCAAAGATAATGAGAAAAGAGAGATATTAATGACGAAGATCAATTGAGAAATGCATGAAAAGAATTGAAATAACATTGGAGATACCTATTCATATGATTGACCTAAATGTCTAATTATGATATTGTTGTTATCGTCACCTACTATTATATAAAGGTACCAATTGCATAATAAAAACATACATGTGAATGTTTTGATTAATAGAATTTTCCCCGAGGTTTCTTGACTTAAATGCCTAATGAACCTTGCTTCATTTTTATTAGTACATGTTTGTTGTTAGTTATTAAAACATACTCACCCTAACTTAAATTCCTAATAATGGATAAATTGGATGTTATATTTACACATTGATATAAGGTCATAATGTAGGTGTGCTTTTTGATAGAATTCTCACCCTTGGTAAAGGGCTTATGATATAATACAATTTCTTCTTTCCTAGGCGAATCTACAATTAACATATTTCGTCTTTACGATTTTATAATGTTTTGATATAAATTTTACCGTTGGTAAAGGTCTTGTGATATGTTATAGTTTTTTTTTTCTAATGGGATCTATAATTAACATATTGTATATATTATTTTTAATAATTTGTATATACTATTTTTAATGTGAATTTAAATTGTAGAATTTTGATAATTAACTAAGTTTTGTAATAAAATGGAGATATGAATACATGATCTTAGATGTATGTATACCAACATTGATTCATCTTAAGTACGTAGCTATATGAATTCAAAAGGATCAAATTTCTTTAAGTGTAAATTTTTTTAACCTATAAAATACAATGTGTAATTTTTCAGACTTTAAATTATAATTTTGAATGCTATATAAAGTATATATAGGAGAAAAAAGTTTTAACTGTAAAAACATATTGTTTTTATGATATATACATATTTGTTTTAAATGATATATAATACATAAATGATATTAAAATATTTTACATAACATGTACACCTAGTCATTTTATAAGGGAAAATTAAAATAGTTATTTTATTATATATATTTTTTTATTTAGAGCATAATTTATTTTTACGGACAAACTTGCACATCCTTTCATAACTGGTTGTAGAATGACGCTCTATGCTCAACTAGGTAAGTGGGCTCACCCATGAGGAATTTGAACAAAGTACCTATTGCTAGAAGTGCCTTAATAGTGCACCCATTCACTATCAATCCAAAGCTCCATGACCTTAATGATCATATAGATATATACACATATCAAATCATCTTTTATATGTGTGTTGATAAAATTATCATTGTATTACAAATTTTATTTATCAATTTAAATTCTTCAAAAATGTGTTTTTCTCTCTCTTTTTTCCAGAAAAACCTATTCACTAATAAAATGATAATGAAATGATAATGAGTACAATCATCATTATTAACTATTCACGAATGCACTGTAACTAATCATGGTTACTAAATGAAAATAACGCCACCTAAAATTTCATGTTGGTACTCTAGAGTCTAGATTATGTCTTATTGGTTCTCTATAAAAGAATACAATTTCATTCATATTTGTCTTTGTATCTTTTACTATTAACATATTCTGGTGTTATATTGGAGAAAACAAATTTTCAACCAATTAAAAACAATTTTAAATATGGTTCTAACACCAAAAAAAAAAACTTTTGCCCATAGTATTTCCATGGTATCCCTTATATTTCGGCATTGTTAAAGCTAAACAAAAATAATATGATAACAAAGAAAGACCTCACCGCTGCTATGATTTTGGGCTGAAATCCAATCTAAAACACAATATATATTTCTGAGACAGTGGCCAAATTCTTTGAATGTTGATCCAAATCGTCATCTCCAAAGAATGGTTGTGACTGAGCCATGTTAGGTTGATCCACGGTGTTTACACGAGGGCACATGAAATAATTAATGTAAACATCTTATTCCCACATATATTTCACGAGGTGCCATTTTTTCTGCTCGACTTGCCACTATCGCTTGCAACAACTCTTTCGCTCTTCATTTCTTTTACCCAAAGAAGATAAAAGAAATTAAAGCTTCCGGTGTGCAATGTAATTAACTCAATTTTTTTGAGCGTTGTCAGCAGCTATAAACCCAGATGGCACTGCAGAAACTCCTACACTTTCTTAATGTGTGGAGATGGATTTCTCTGTTAAACACCATGTTGAACACACACATGTTGTATGAGGAAGATAAACACACACACAAGAGACTCAACATACAATGAAAGATAAGCGTGAGGCTTTCTTATTTTTTCCATTATACATGATGTACATTTATAATACAATGGTGTGACTCTTGGTTTCACATTCCAAGGTCACTTGGACTCCATTGTGACTTTTCGCATTCCACACCTACCCATGTAGGATTAGGTGTTCCAACATCCCCCCTTAATCCGAAGGGGTATGTTTGAGTCCAAGAAAAGAGTTGTAATACAAATCTGCAAAGTATGCATGGCAGCACTTGGGTTGAATCAACTCTCTGAAATGTTGGAAAAAAGAGGTGGTTTAAGGATGACCACCAACACTGGAACGCAATACTTGTTGTAGTTCCCGGAACTCTTCCAAAACTGGCAAGAAGCTGAAAGCTTCTGCTAGAGGAATTGTCCCTCATAAAAAAGGGAGACCTTCAACCTAAAAGAAGGGAGGTCTACTACCTGTGATGGTTTTAGGATGACCAACAACTCTGGAATGCTTGAAGCATTTCCTGGAACTCAACCAAAGCTGGCAAGAAGCTGAAGGCTTCTGCTAGAGGAAGTGTTCCTCATATATGAAAGGGAGACCTTCGACCTAAAAAAAGGGAGGTCTACTACCTGTGATGGTTTTAGGTTATCCACCAACCAAAGATGATGGTTTAAGGTTGTCCACAAACCGAAGGCATGCTCATGGGCATCCGTGTCTCTAGCTACATCTCTGAATCCGGAATGACGAATTGTGGCTCAGGCTCGCTTGAACTGCTGGCTACAACTCTGAACATGGAATGAGAGATTGTGGCTCAGGCTCGCTTGATCTGTCGTCGAAGATTGTACATGACCACCATTTTCCCCCCTGTCAGGGACAAGGTGAGATGATGGCGAAAACTCAACTGCAAGTTTGTTCAATATCCGTGAACAAGTTCTAACATGTGTCGTAAACATCTTCTTGGCTGCTGATGCCCATTGCCAAGAAGCGATCCATCCAAGATGAATCTTGGTTCTTGCAAGAGGCTTGTTTCTGAAGCATCTGTCTGAAGAATGGGTGTGCCGACCACAGTGCTTGCATGGATGAAGATCAAAAAAATGATCTTTCATATGGCCAACTCAATCACAGTGTTGGCATTTCTCAATCTGTTGTTGTGGAATAGGATCTGGAACAGCTGCAGGTGAACTGTCATACAGGAATCCGGCACTCTGAAATATGATGGGCTTGGTGTAGTCTGGAATATGAGAGGACACATCCTTGTCATATCCAAGACCAGTTCTGTGCTTGTTATGGACAAGCTCTTCCCAAGGTCTGATGATGGGCTTGAGAAGTGCAGGTTGAACTGCTACACCTGCATGTACATCTGCTCTTGTGCAAGGAACTGAATGTGAATCATCTACAACTTTATCTTCTTTCTTCTGATGAGAGTCCTTCACAATATTCTAAACAGAAACAGGTTCAGAATGGTGACTCTTTTGCTGAAGTTTGTCTTGCTGAAGTTGAGATTCCAACTGCAAAAACTCAATCTTTTCTTGTGCATGTAGCAAACAACTTTGAATTTTAAAAAGAGCATCCTTGTTCATTTTTATCACATCATCAACATTTGAATGAATGAGGTTATTCAACAATACTAATGCCTCATTGATTTTAGCCATTTTCAACAACTTAGGCTCAAAAATGAAAGTGTGTCGGCTTCAACCGAAAATGCACCCGTTTACAATGTGATTCAACAACAAATACAAATGACTCCAAAGAATTTCCAACTATGGAAATCTCAAAGTACAAAGTGTGCTCCTCAAATGATGGAGGGCAATCAACAATCCAAAAACTCAAATACACTTCAAATATTGATTGCATCTATGAATGAAGAAGCAATACAATACAATATTTCTGCAAAATATTTTGTAAATATGTGCAGTTGAAAACACTATGCAAGAAGCCTTTAAGGTAGCTGAATTTTCCTTCAAAGAGTTGTTTTGCAATGATGGCAAACTTGTCTTCTCATGTAAAATTCTTCAGAAAATCACCCTCTTATATATGCCACAAATCATGAAATGTCAAATCTATAATTTTCTCTATATATTCAGTCCATCTTCTCCTCATATGCCATTTCCTTCATTTCTGCTGTTCATTTTTCATATTCTCTCTTTCCTCTCTCTCTGTTGGTTTTTTTTATTATTTTATTTTTTTTTTAATTAAAAAATAAATTAATTAAATGTGGAAATGATGAGTAATTAATTAAAAATGGAAGGAATTTTAATTAGAGAAGGGGAAATATTAAAATGGGATTGTATTTTTAAAAGGAGGTGGTATTGTAAATGGAGGGGATTAACTTTAAAAGGAAGGGGAATGATTTTTAAAAAAAAAGGTGGTATTGTATATGGGAGAGAGGTGGGTGGTATTTAAAAAGGATTTTAAAATAAAAAAGAAAATTTAGGGATTTGTGAGGGCCGTGGAAAGGCCGAGTGGCAAGCGAAGGAGGGGAGGGCAGAGTTAATAGGGAGGGAAGGGGCGGAGCGTATGGGAGGGGGCTGCAATTTAGTGGAGTAGTGGCTTGAGGGTGGAGGGATAAGGGTGCAGGGGAGAGCGTATGTGAGGGAAAGGGAATCATGGGTCAACGGGGTAGTAAGTCTGCAGAGAGAGAGCGCTGGTTAAGGTTAGGGGGCCACGTGTAAAGAGAAGAGCCGACGGTGCAGTGTTTGCATGAGGGGTGGGTTGTATGAGTTGAGAGGAGTGGCAGGTGGGAAGTGTTGGTTGGGTGTGCGGGAGAGAGGTGGATTGTAGTTGTGAGGGGGTCAGGGTGAGACGAGAGGAGGGCGGTAATTGTGAGGAGAGTAGGCCGAAAGGCCAAGGATGAGGGGAGCTCGAGGGAGGGCTGTGTTGATGAGTGCACAGAGGGAGAGGGACGTGCATGGAGTGATAAGGTGCGTAGGGAGGGCCGTAGGTTTGGAGCGTTAGTTGAGTGGTGAGGCGAGGGTTGTAAGAGCCGTGAGGCCGGCGTGAGCAAGTGAGGTTGAAGCCCATGGGGAGCTGAGTGCAATCGAGCGTATGTGGTGTTGAGAGGGAGGGCCGAAAGGCCGATAGGTAGAGTATATGGAATAGCGTGGGTTGGGTGTAGAGCAAGGGGGTAGGGTTGAGCTGTATATTGGGTTGCAGGAATTTTTTTTTTTTTTTTTTAATTAAAACAGCAGAGAGGAGTGAAAGATTTTAAAAACAGTAGCAGCAGATTTTTTTTTCTTTCAAATATACAGCAGAAACAAATCCAGCAACATAAAATGCAGAGATTGAAGAATTTTTCAACAGAAAAACTCAGATTTCTTTTCCATTAAAAACTAGAAACTTCTTCAGAAATTCAATTTAAACAATTTTTCCAACAGCTCACCAAAATGCAGAATTTAATGGGCAGAAATTGCAGGAAGAAATCAACCTTCAGATGTGCAGTGCTGCTTCTCTTCAAAACCAATGCTGCCAATTTCTGAACGTTGTTCTTTCTTCAAAACAAATTTCCGAATGCTGCAGAAAATCTTTGACTGATGAATGCAGCAAAAAGGACTGCTGCAGAAACTCTCTGAGTGCTGCAAAAATTTCAAGAATTTTTGCAGATATGCACAGGCCATAAACACAAATGGCTCACTCAATTTGGAGCAGGGCCAGCAATCACCCGCTCTGATACCATGTTAAACACCATGTTGAACACACACATGGTGTATGAGGAAGATAAACACACACGCAAGAGACTCAACATACAATGAAAGATAAGCGTGAGGCTTTCTTATTTTTTCCATTATACATGATGTACATTTATAATACAATGGTGTGACTCTTGGTTTCACATTCCAAGGTCACTTGGACTCCATTGTGAATTTTCGCATTCCACACCTACCCATGTAGGATTAGGTGTTCCAACATTCTCAATCAAAATAGTAAATCACCAACGTGCGCGAATCATGAAATCCTCATTTCCAGATTTTGTTATACAGAGATATAACGATGGAATAGTACATAAAGAGAAGAGAGATTCCTTTTTCTTGCTTATAACGATGTAAGGAAGAGGTAGGTAGCATTTCCATGAGGAGCAACTTTCCAGTGATATCCCTGTCTTTTCAGAACAGCTGCCTCCCATGTTTTTTTGGAAATGATATTTAAGAAGACTGAAAAGTTAAAAAATAAAAAAATTAAGGACAATACTTAAAAAAAAATCAGATGATGAGAAAGTTCATTGAGAGTGACCTTCATAATAGATTATCATTATTTATTACTATAATTAATATAAAATACATAATATCAAAAGTTGAGGAATATGTCTAAAGTTAAAAGTTAACATTAGTTAACAATATTTAATCTATTTGACCATGATATTAAAAATAGTTTATCCCTATTTATTATTATAATTAATATGTTTAAGGATTAAAAATAGATTATCAGTATTTATTATTATAATTAATATGTCTAAGGGTAAAGTGTGTATGTTTTAGTAGATTTAGCAGTTAAATAGTTGGATGGAGGTGGGTCAGGGTTTCTTGTCCCATAAACAAGAGGGTCTCATAAACTAATTTGGTGTTTGGCTTAGCCATGGCCTTAAAATTAGATAATAATAATAATAATATATTTATGGGCTAGCTCCTTGGGAAGTTAATTCCCCTAAAGTGGCTTTCATCCCCAACTCCTCCCCATAAAGTTTGAAATTGTGACTTAGTTGGGACTAAACCCAAGCAAACCCATTACTCTATAACTCATGGGTATCAAGAGTTTGTTTTGAACAATGGGTAAGTTAACTAATGTAAGTGGGAGGAATGAAAGTCTATATTTTTATAAGCTACCAAGAAAGTATTTGAAGTTGTTTGGATTTTCTTGATTAAGAAGTAACTTGCATATACAAATGAAAACCAATAATTATTGTTTTATTATTCATTTGGCAATTAAATTATGATGAATTCTCACACACACAACCAATATGTCTTCTAAGTGGACTAATAGGAATGCCAAAGTAATTTGAAGAAATTTGTATCTATATTGTTAATTGGAATCATAAAGATATTGTAATTAAAATGATCTTATTTAAAATTGGTTTAATGTGTAAAAGTTTTGTTTTATATTAAACATAATATATCAAACTTGTGATGGCTCCAAAACTTATCAAATATGTCTTACATTAGATTTATAAAATTTTACATTGTAGTATAATTATAAATTTATTATTTTTTAACATATTAGAAAAAAATTTCAATTGTTTGTTTTTCCCATAAAGATTATAACATTAACAAATCCTATAAATTTTCTCATTCTGAATAAGTATATAGATCCATTTTAATCATTGATTTTTCAAGCATCTAGATGGATCAAATCCCTTGAGGTGTAAACCTCTTTTAAAACCAAGAGAGATCATATCCCTTGAGGTACAAATCTCTTAGGGTAAAAAATTTGAAAAAATGTTTCTAAAAAGTGTCAAAATGTAAAATAATGACACTATCATGTCTCCAGAGATTAGAACATCACTAGAGAGGGAATTAAACCCCACTAGTTAACAGTTGACTTATTGTCATTTGACCCTATAACAAAGTAAGAGTTGAATGAATTACACAATTTTCTCGTATAAAGAAGTAACTAATTATTTATACTTTCAATTAGGTTTTATCTTCAAATATTAAAATATTTTATTATTGTCAATATTAAATCATTTTTCGTTTTCCCTATGTAGATTTTATATTGAAAATGTTAGTTAACATAGATTTCAAATCATATATTTCAATTTTATATTGAAAGATTTTTCAAAGTATAAGAATTATATATTTTTCTCAAAATGAAAACATAAGACTTTTTTTACTTTTAATTACTTTATCCCTTTTTAAAGTTATATAAAATTATGTGATTTAATATAGACATCCAAATATTTTATTTATGTTTAGAGTGAAATATTTTTATGACGTTTTTTTCATACTAAGTTGTAATAGTGAGTATAGTGAACTTGAGATTATTGATGTTTTATAATATTTTTAAATAATATTAATCAAATATGTATATTCATTTTTTTTATTATAGTCAATATTGTTTTTCTATTAAAAAAAATTTATCTAAAAAAGACACTAACCAATTAAAATTGATAAAATAAAAAATTACACATTTCCTTCATAATAAATTATCAAATACACTTTTCAATAAAATAATATACCTATATAAATTATGACTCTTATACCATTAAATTAATCACTTATATTATAATAATTATAATTAACTATATTATATTTAATCAAGCTGATAATTTAACCATACATTTTATGAAATTTCAAACTTTTATACTTTATTATAAAAGTAATAAGAATTAAAATTTATAATGTCAACCATTAACAAAGTTGTAAAGAAGTGAGTCACAAAGATAGTATCTATAATATTAAGTAACAAAGTTGTATAATATTAAGTATGAGAGTTCAGATGAGGTAGGGAAGGCTTTATTCCAATGAGGATCTTGAGGCTCTGAGGCGGATATGCGATGATTGGGTAGCGGTCTGAAGAGAGATTAGGAACGCTCTCAGATCCAGCGCCAGTACACTGGCGAAAATCCCAGATCTCCTCCAAGATCTGTGGCAACGAGGCATCAAGCTGGCTCAGAAAGTCGGACGGCTGGGGGCCCCTAGAGCCCCCACTTTCAAGCAAGTTATCATAGACAAGGGTAAGAAGAAGGTTGAGGGTTTGAAGATTCCTGGTTCTTCAACAACTAGAAATCGCACCAGCAATGATGAGCTGTTCTCAAGCGGCCGTACGGAAGACGCGATGGAAGACTCAGCCAGAAAAGATGAAATAAGCTTGGAACAACCCTCACCAGGGGTAGATCCGCAAAGGAAAGCAGCAAATCTGAGCAATACTACACACCAAGGCCCCGATCTTGGTCGATCTAGAGATTCTCGGGAAAACAGCGGCCAACCGAAGCATCAAGGTCAATGCAAACCCAAGGCTCTCGATAGCCTTAGGGTTATCATCACTGACCCAGATCTGCAAGACTACCGGGATCATATGTCTGTTTATGCGGTCATCTGTGAATTCATGGGTTTTTGGCCCAGTGAAAAAGTTCTCTGTCAATGGATCAAGCAAGTCTGGAAACCACGAGGGGAAGTACAGCTTCACCTGGGGGCCAAAGGTTTCTTCACCATTGTTTTCACCAATCTGGAGGATAAGGATCGGATCTTTGAAGGAGGCCCTTATTTTTATGCTTCCGCGGGCCTCTACATGCAGCCGTGGAAACCCAACTTCGCACCCGAACAGGAGACCTTCACTCAAGTGCCAGTCTGGATCATGATTTTCTCTCTGCCAATAGACTACTGGAGACCAACAGCGCTGGAACAGATTGGCAACACCTTGGGTACTTTTGTTCGTGCTTCTGAAGCCACTCTTCAAAAAATTTACACGACTTATGCCCACATCTGCGTTGAAATGGATGTCTCCGGACCTCTGCACAAGGGGCTATGGTTAGAATACAAAGATGAAACCTACTTTCAAACTATTGACTATGAGCAGATACCATTCAGATGCCGGAAATGCCATGAGCATGGGCATTTAATTAGAGAATTCCCTCAAAACAAAATGGAGGAAAACCCCAAAGGGAAACCCTCCTCGGTCTCGAATGGATTCATCCGACCCACAGGCAGGCACCGAGCCAACTGTAGAAATCCTCCTAAAACGGTGGTGCCAAACACTGGCACAAAAAATTCCTTTGAAATATTAGGAGAGGAGTCTCAAATGGAAAAGGCAGAACAAATCCCAACAGTGAAGCCGGCAAAGGAGATAGACGACCAGACCAAAGAAGTCTTCAAATCGGCTGATCTCAGCACAGCAAATTCAGAAGACAAAGATCAGGAAGAAGATGAGGATATGGTCCTCAGTGAACAAGGTACGGAGGACCTGCAATTAGGTGAGATCTTGGAAAAAGAGGGGCTAGATCTCAATTCAATAGTGGAACAGTGGAAACAGAAAGGACTTGACAAAAAACCAGAAGAAGAAATTAATAGGGTTAACCACCTGTTCCTAACCAAACAGGATGCAGCATCAAAAGGAATAAAGTGAGGGCACGGAGCAACCAAGGGCTTGGGTATCAAATCACAAACCCTACACCACATGCAAGCTAGCAGCCAGTACAAGAAGAAACGAGGAAGAAGATCCGACAAAGATGCTCTCCTCGAATTGGGTCAGATGTTAATAAACTCAGGAAAGATGAAAGCCCTTGAGGCTTTCTCCTTCTCATCCTAAACCATTGTTAACTATGAAAGTCCTCTCATGGAATGCAAGAGGACTGGGAAGCCTCAGGAAACAGAGGCTCCTAAAAAAGAAAATCATGCAAGAAAAACCAGATATGGTTTTCCTCCAGGAAACCAAATGCACAAATCAGAAACTAGCTGAGATGATAAAGCGTCTGGGCAAACATCTCGAGCATCTAGCTGTGGAAGGAACTGGAATGAGTGGAGGCCTAGCCATTCTCTGGAGCCCGAACGTCTACCATCTCATTAATGCTGAAGCCTCAAAAAAATTTATGGCCTTGCAAATGAAAATTGTAGGGAAAAAAGGCTCTTTCCTATTTGCCAATATTTACAGCCCTCAACGTCTGGAAGATAAAATTCTGCTGCTTCATCATCTAACCAATTTGCATCACAGGCACAGCACCTCCCAGGCCATTTATGGTGGTGACTTTAATATTATAACCTCTCTTGAGGAAAAGAAGGGGGGCACCAGGGCTCTCAGTAACGATGCCCTAGCCTTTAATGCCTTCATTCAAGAAGTCAACTTGGTAGATATCAAGCCTCGCAGTGGCTTGTTCACCTGGACCAACAGACAAGGGGGAGACAGGCTTATAGCGTCCAGATTGGATCACTTTCTAGTCTCTGAGAGCCTTCTCCTTGAAGGGAACATCATGAGTTCTGACATCCTCCCTTCCGGGGGATCAGACCACTAGCCCATCTCTCTGCAAGCCTTGATCTCGGGCACCCCCAAGAACAGGCCTTTCCGCTTTGAGATATTCTGGTTGACTCACAAATACTTTCTCTGCAACATCAAAACCTGGTGGAAAGAACCTCTGCTTATAGAGGGAACGAAAATGTTCAAGTTACTAGCAAGGCTCAAGTTCATTAAGGCACAGCTAAAAACCTGGAATCGAGAGGTCTTTGGCGAAATCTTTGCAGACAAATGCCATTTGGAGCAACAACTGGAAGAGATCCATAGTAACTGGATTCAGGGCAACACATCACAGGAGTCGATCGAGATGGAAAAGGAACTCATGAAGAAATGGAATGAACGATGTGAGCAGGAAGAAATACTTTGGAAGCAAAAATCGCGCAATCAATGGCTGAAGGAAGGCGAGAGGAACACTAAGTTCTTCCACAGGTCAGTAATGGACTATCGTTGCAACAACAGAATCACCAAGATTCAAGGAGAGCATGGAGCGGTTTTCAACTCGCACCAGGACATTGCCTATCAACTTCGCAATCATTTCCATTTAATTGCCACTGAACCGAACTTTGATCCACGGGAGGCCATTGCCAAGGTAATCTCCACCATACCCAACCTCATTACAGAAGAGAAAAATAAAGCCCTGGAACGATCTGTTTCCCTACAGGAGGTGGAGATAGCAGTCAAAGAAATGGCCAATGGGAAGGCGCCAGGGCCGGATGGCTTCACCGTGGATTTCTTTAAGGCATGCTGGGATGTTGTGAAAGAAGACATTTGGGAAGTGGTGGAAGACTCACGAACCTCTTCATCCATTCTGAAGTCCCTGAGCTCCACATTTATTGCATTAATCCCCAAGGAAGTGGATGCATGCACTCCTTCCAAGTTCAGGCCCATTGCGCTCTGCAATGTGGTGTACAAGATAATCTCGAAAGTCATAGCCAATTGGTTAAAACCTATTCTACCTCAAATCATCTCTGAGGAACAATCAGATTATGTGGAGGGGCGACAAATCATGGACAATATTCTTCTAGCTCACAAGATGATTCACACGCTGCAGACGCTCTGAAAGGCTGGCATGATAATTCAATTGGACCTCTCAAAGGCATATGAAAAAGTAAGTTGGGACTATCTAGAAGCTGTACTCAAGGCGTTTGGCTTCAGCACCAGATGGATCACTTGGATTTTAGCTCTAATCAAGTCGCCTAATGACTCGATTTTAATCAATGGAGCCCCCTCTCAACCTTTTTACCCATCTAGGTGCATCAGGAAGGGGGACCCTATATCCCCTTTCCTTTTTGTCATTCTTATGGAAGGCTTCAGTCGACTCATTAAGTCAGCCAAGAAGAATAATCTGATAAGGGGTCTGTAGCCGTTAAACAATTTTCCGGCCACCACACATCAACAGTTCGTGGATGACACCATGCTGCATGGCACGCCCACTGTAAAAGAAGCAAAAGGTTTTAAGCACATTCTGAATCTGTTCAGTCAGGCATCAGGTATGGATTTTAACTTTGAAAAATCCTCAGTTTTCTTTTTTAACACCCATCTGGCGATTCAAAGGCACTTAACTGAGGTCCTTGGTTTCAAACGGAGCACTCTCCCTTCCAAGTATCTGGGGGTTCCCCTCACGGACAAGCCTTGGCACAAAGGTCATTGGGAAAAGCTCATCACCAAGCTAGCTAATAGGTGCAACCACTGGACCAATCGAGTCCTCAATTTGGCGGGTCGCTTGGTCATGACCAAGGCAATTCTCAAAGCTATTCCTCACTACATGCTATTGATTCTCCCAGCCCCTCAGGGGGTCCTACAGAAAATTAGAACCATCCAGCGAAACTTTCTCTGGTCGGGCAACTCGGGGAAGCAAAAATGGGCGCTTGCAGCATGGGATAAACTCAGTAGACCCAAAATCTTAGGAGGGATAGGGCTGCAGGATCCAGGAACAACCAACAAGGCCTGCGGCGCCAAGCTATGGTGGAGATGGCTGACAGAGCTGCACACCCCGTGGGAAAGACTATGGAAAGCTAAGTATGCGGCGCAATGGCAACAAGAGGAGCTGGTCCGAATAACCGACGTCCCTGCTGGTTCCCCTATCTGGAACATGGCCCGAGCCAGTCGGCATATTATTCAGGATCACTACTTCTGGGAGATAAGAAATGGGCAGTGTGCTCTCTTCTGGGAGGATTCTTGGCAACAGCTCCCAAAAATTGAATCCCCTAATCTACAACCTCTGCAGCAATGGTTTCAGGACAAGGATAAAATAAAATTTCATCATTACTGGACTCAGAGCAGGGAGCCACAGCAATGGAGGGATTGGAATCTAACTCCCCCCCCTTCTGATGAACTCCTAAAGAATCTTCTCAACACCCTCAACGCTACCCTTAGGCAGAGAGTAATCAGGGAAATGCAAGGTCCAAACATCCTTCGTTGGGGCAAGCTCACAGGAGGCTCCTTCAACCTAAAGGAAGCTCGTTACTATTTGGACAACAGAGAGGAGCGTGACAAAGTAGCATGGTATGACAATGTCTGGGCCGGAAGTCTCTGGCCCAAAATTAAGGCATTTTTATGGCTCATTCAAAACAGGAAGGTTTTAACCTGGGAAAATCTCACAAAGAGAGGGTTCATAGGGCCCTCCCGATGCCCCTTGTGTGAGCAACAGGAGGAAACCACCAATCATCTTTTCAATGTGTGTCTGGACAAACAATCTATGGGAATGGCTTCAAGAAATATTCCACCAGTCGGACAGATAGCGAAACTCCATCCACGACACTATAACCAGCTGGCATTCTCACTACTCTAACAGCACCATGGTAAATACTCTATGGAGAAACAGTCCAGGATTCCTAATCTGGAATGTCTAGAAAGAAAGAAACAATCGTATTTTTAAAAAACATAGCATTCGGCAACTCGATGAATTAAAACTGGTCATTATGCAGGGGTTAACAGAAACAACCCGCACCTGGTGTAAAGAAGAGAAGGCTGAAATGATTTCTCCCAACGACCGCAGAATTCTAGGCATCTTCGGGCTCATCGATTCGGCGGAACACCTCCTGAAGGAAATTGCCCTCCTACCTGCTCCTCCTCCTGCAATTTGGCAATGTCCACCCAAAGGATACTGTAAGTTGAACTTCGACGGAGTCGCGAGAGGAAACCCAGGCCCAGCCGGGGTAGCTGGTGTTCTACGAGATGACACGGGAAACATTATACACATCCTGAGCAGGAATATGGGCGAAACCACAAATAACGATGCCGAATTCACGGCCTTAGAACAGGGGCTACGACTCTTATTTCGACTTGGCAAAGGTCTGGTCATCGTGGAAGGTGACTCCCAACTAGCCATAACCACACTCAAGAAAATCCAGCATGGAACGAAGCCGAGTAAAGCAGTAAAGCACTGGAGGTTAGCTGCGGTAACGGAGGTCATCGCACAACACTTGGCATCCCTCAGCGGTATAATACTGCAATCTGTGCGAAGGAAAGCCAACTCGCTCGCGGACCACCTTGCGAACTATGTTGTTGACAATCCAACAAATGCCTGGGACACGTGTTGGCATGAACTCACGAATGAACAGCTTCGGGATCAATGCTACACCATCTCAAGGCAAGACTTGAATGCGGGTACTTCCGTAGGACGAACGGCAGGTCATCCGTCGTCAGTAGATTAGGAGTAACGGTAAGGTGATTGCGCATGTCAGGCGGCACAAGCCAGATTGGATAACGAGACACCCTTGGGCTCAGCGATCCTTAATGATGGGGAATGATAGCAAAGGAAAGAGCATAACCAAACGCATTAAGCGGAGATTGTCAGCGTGCGAAGGGTCGGATAGAAGGATGAAAATCCTCGATCATCCACCCAGCTTTGGCGGAAGGACCAATTTGCAACATGACCTGCATTATGGCCTTAAATGGCCACTCCATAGCACTCATCACCCCGACTCCAACCTCTTTATTAACTCAACTGCTCGGCCTTTCATTCTCATTCTCTCCTTCGGAAAGTGGCCTCTCTACTCATCGTCTGAATTAGGCTCCAGTTTTCTGAGCGATATCTCTGCTATCACAGACCCAGACGCCATGGCTGATTTGAATTTGCGAAGCATAAAAGCCTCACAGGCCCTCAAGAGGGCCAAGGACTGCTATGATGCATCCGTTTCTAAACGCGGCAAGCAAAAAATTGAGGTTTTGGAAGAGGAAGTGGAACTTGCTCGGACAAAGACGGATGACAATACCATTAGTGAGGAAGTTGATTGGCTCGTCGATCCCGACACTCCCTCCACGCGCCAAACCCAGTTTCTGCAAACCCAAGCCATAGCTTGGCAAGTGAAAACAATGCTGGCCAAAGCGATAGCCATGCAGGGAGCAGCGGTGAAGGAAACGTTTGCGGCCACGTCTATGGCGTCAGCTCGGAACACAGCCCGCCTTGACAAATTGGAGGTTGCGTTCAACTCGTTAGCAGAGGAACTACGCCAGCATGGCAAGGCACTAGAGAATTTCGTCCGACGCTTCGAAATTTACCTCCGTCATGTCCTCCACGTCTCCATCGAGCTTCCCACGAACGACTCGTAGGCCACTGTTATCAGACGCTTCAAGCCCAGAGCTCCAGTGACAGGCGGTGAGGACATGACTCCAGGCGAGGTGGGACACTCCGAAGCTTCCACTCCGACTCTCTAATGGCTCAGCAGCTTCTGTGTGTTATTTTCAATTGGTCAATCTATTTCTTTCTATACTTATGTCAGTTTGTTAGTAAGCAATCGGCTTGTAAGAGGTCATTCTGGCCGTCAGCACAGTTTTGTTCTGGTTTGGTTTTTCATGGGCAACCCTGCGTGGTAGCCTCGATGTTTTGTCGAAGGGCTAAGATGGTTGTAAATCTAGCTAGTTTTCAGCTCAGTCAAACTCAGTCCTTTGTAAGCTCGAAAAGAAGCAGGCCACTGTACTGTCACAGCCATAAGTCTTCGAGCCTCCATGCTGTAATCTCTGTTTATATTATAATATAATGATCCTAACTTACTTACAAAAAAAAAAAAAGTATGAGATTTCATGCACGTTTCGATTATAATAAAATTGATTTAACTATAATTTAGTTAGTTATTTTTTATATGAAAATTTAAATTATAAATATTTTTTTGGATAGAAGTTTTGGAGAATTAATAATGTTAATCTATGAAAATGGAAAAATGAATTATTTTTCAGTAAAATTACATATATTTTTTATTAAATTATAAATTAATTGATATATAATTTAATGGGATATTTAATTTGATTAAAAATTAAAAATTAAAAATTAATTTTAATATTAATTTTAAAATTAAATATATTTTATAAATAAAAATTTATTTATGGATAAATATTAAATTCAACTTTATAATAATAAATATATTGTAATAGGTTAATCTTCTCATATAGGAGGAGGGGAAGATAAGTAAATATTTTTAAAATTTAATATAATTTAATAATAATTTGAAATATTAAAAAAAAACAATTTTATGAATAAAGTTTAGTTGATTAATAAAAAAAAATATTATTATTATTTTTATTAAATTTGTAGTTTTTTTTTTCATTTTTGTAAGTTTATCAATTTTATTTATCTATCAAAAATGTATTACACTATATCACATCACAGTATAACAATCTTTCTTTAATTACTCTGCACACTATACAACATTCAATTTTTCTTTCCTAGACTTACACTTCAGATTATAATTTATCCTGTCTTTGTTTTCTTTCATGTTCTAAACATCTATTCAACTTGAGGGATTATGTGAGACTGCCACCTCATTTTCTTGAGATATTTCCATTTCCTAGTGTTATAACATATTCGTTGGCTCCTTGTCACTATCTGAATGGTTTGATTCATGGGTACGCTTTTGTCCCCTGCTGGTTGAGATGGCATATCTTGAGTCTCAGTTAGGTGTGCAAGATCAGTGTTGGCATCAAGAGTCTTAAGATTCTAAGAATTACCCGACCCATGAGCCACAATGGAATTAGAAGCATTGGGCCATTTTGGATCTTGCATCCATGATTTTTCATCTTTGCTTCAGGGTGAGAAGAGGTGCCTTGTGAATATGGGACATCATTATGTAGGTTTCTGGGATGCTGGCAAAATCTACATCGAAAAACCATATTTTCATAATCTACTAATTTGAAATAAACCCTATTTCCCCATTTAATGAGGATTTGACCTAGAAAACATTTATTAAGGTCCACTACAACTCAAATGTGAATGAATGTGTGAATTCCTTTCAAAATCATTTATGAATCAATCTTGATGAGGCGACCTAAAAAAGTTCATAAGTCTTCCAAGATAGTTGAATGTGTTAAATGTATGAGAAAATTGGGAAACCTCACCCATATTGGAGTTGTCATATTTGACATATTTAGAGGATTAAAATCAAGAAAGGAGGGTTGAAGGGAGAGATTAGATTGACCCAAAAAATAGGGTCCTTGATCAAAATCCTTTTGTCAATCCTCTATATCATGAAAAAATAAAAAATAAAAATATGTTTGATCAAAAATGAACCACAACATTTAGAGACCAATTCTGGTGAATCCACTTCTCGAGAGACGACGAAGAAGGCCAAAATTTATTTAAACGATAGATAAGTGCTTTATGTCCATAATTTGAAGCTATGAAAAAATTTATAAGATTTTTCACCACAAGAGAGGGTTCAGCTAATTGCACCGCCACAAATGTAGATCGAGAGAGATGTTTAGGTTTTGGCGAAGGAAGACTTGGTTTTAGAGCATATTTAAATGATATTGGTGGGGATGAGGTGGATGCATCTCCCCCTTTGGATGCACCTCAAGTTCTTGCTACCATGTAAATCATGGCATCCTGGGAAATGTCATATTCAATGAGGATATTTTGATCCTGAATTTTTCGTCCTTCATGAATCATATGAAAACATTCATGAGGAATGTGCATCTTCTCTTGTACCTTTTTCACAATTAAGAAAACAATATCTCAGTTGGAAACCTACAAACAAAAGGATTCCCGTGGGATTGGTTTCACCAAGATCAGGAAACACTCCAGATCTAAGCTCTAGATACACTCCATGCATTTCCAAACCCTTATGCAACGACCGTTTTTTAAACCCTAAGAAAGCAATTTCTTTTGATTCTCTAGATGTTTTATTACAAAATTTGAAAATTAATCTAATTACATTTTATAATACAATTAAGTTTAAATAAAAACATTTTATATATATATATATATATTTCCAAAAATCTATTAAAAAATGTCTTTCACCAAAAGAATTTACCAAAATCTCACAAAAATATCAACACCAAGATCTATATGATAGATATAGTTCACTAAAATCATCTCTCCAAATATTACAACTAGCCTAGATCCATTTTAACTATAGATCTACCAAATATCTAGAAGGATAAATCTCTCAACACACAAACCTCTTTGTAGTGCAAAATTTGAGCAATTTTTTATATGTTGAGAGATTTATTCCTCTTTACACTTAATAGATCTAGAGTTAAGATGGAATTATGTTGATTCTTAATAATATTATTTATATTTTTATAAATTTCACATTTCTATATATAAACATATTCTTATTTTTAATTTTATTAAAATCTTAATTACCTACATGCAACATTTTTCTTTGTTAAATTTTTATATATTTATTAATTAGTTTTAAATATGTAGTTTTGAAATATAATGGTTATGAAAATTAATGAGTATTTCACTATTATTTGTAAGTATATTTCACGTGTATGTATTTAGATTTTTTAGTTTTGTCTGGAATCATGGTGTTTCTAATCCAGAGCTTGAACATCATTGTATATGTTGGTGATGTCATTTGCAAATGTTTGGTATTGTAGTTTTGAGTATGGTTGACCATTAGACAAGGGGTTTGTATGGTTATCACCAAGTCTATGTGTCTTATGTATTATTTAAATTTTTAAAATGAAATGCAACGTATTTATATTTACTAAAAAAAATGACATCACAAATTTGAGTTGTGAATTTTCTTTAATGTGAGTGTTTGAAGAATTTTTCAGAATTTTGAATCTATATATATAATCAAAAACTCATTTCAAATGACAAAACTCAAAAACAAATTCTACATACCAATCAAAAACTCCAAAACCTATTTAGACAACAAAATTATACATTTTGAACCTCTACCATACGACTTGGTTTCGATCCTTGGCTCTTTCGTTCATTGCCTCTCGATCTTGGAAACTGGTATGTATGCGTCCTACTCTGGTCAGAAATTATATATTTAAAGAATCCTACGAACCATTGTATTACAAAGCATGTGAATTCTTCATCGCATTGAAATGGATTTTGATTGAAGGGCTAGCGATGCACCTTGTACTTGATAATAGTGACTTAATTTAATTTGGTATTATTAGAATCTTCATCCATATTTTTATGGAGGGAAAAGGGAATTCTATGGATCAACAAAAGCTTATCTTCTTGGGAAAGGGAAATAATGTTTTTCCATATACTTTATCTTTTTGAAAGGGTTTATAGCAATGGAATATCTTGTTGTATAGAGAATTTAGCATTTTTTTCAACAGCGAAAAGGGAAGGCATTTAAATCCTCATTCTTTTAAAGTAAATATTAATGAGATTAATTTTTTGATTTGATAGAACACGAGGATTGTTAACCAGTTTTTTTGTTGGATTACAAAATTTATTGTTGTTATGATTTAAAAGTGTTTTTTTTTTTTTTTTTCTCAAATGTGAGTATGGTTTTAGAGGATAAGTTAAAGTGTAGTTGTTGTTTTTTTTTTTTAATTTGAGAATTATATAATAATTTTATAGGATAAAATATGGGTTCAAGTTAGAGTTAAATTTTTTGTTAAATTAGGTCTTATATTTTTTAGGAGAGATTCTTGAATTTTCCAATTAACTTATAAATTTTGTTAGTTTTGGAAAGCATTGGAAATAAGTTAGATAATTTTTTTAAGTGAAATATAAGTAAAGTTTATAAAAGTATTATTATTTAGGTTTAATTTATATTAAGTTTGAGCAGATTTTCAATAATTTGTATAAAAGTTTACAATTTGAGTGGACATAATGGTTAAGAGCATGTGTTTCCTCCTAAAAGGTCACAAGTTCAAAACTAAATGTGGTAGAGTATGTATGCATTCGTAGAATTAGCAATCAAATAGTTGCACAGAGTGGGTCCCTTGTCCCACAAACAAGGGGGTCTCATACCCCAATTTGGTGTCTAGCTTGGCCATGAGCTTAAAATTTGATAATAATAATAATAATTATGGGATTTTTTTTCTATGAACTCAGGTATTAAATTATCGGACATACATTCTATATATTTGATAAAGTTTCGTCAATTAGATTTATTTTGGGTAGTTAGGAGAAATTATTGTTAATCTCCCTAAATGACATGATAAAATTTATTGTGATGAATTCTAGCCTTATTATCTAGTCTCAATAATCTCTCTAAAATCCAAAATAATATTTCTCATTAAAAAACTTAAAATAAAAAATTAAATTTTTATACTTAGAAATATGATAAGATTTTTTTTCCAGCAGAAAAAACCTTTAACTTTTATTAATTAAATTAAAAAATACACAACAAATATGTATGTTGTAAAGCCACATATAAGCATCCTTATCTGATACAAAGCATATGTCAATAGTGGAGCAAGGAATGATTCCCTCATAGCAAGAACCCTGGCCCTATGCAATGAAAAGAAAAAGCACACATGCCCAACCAGAAAATAAACTGACACATAGACCATAGGTTGCCGAAATCAAAGACAAAAAATGGTGCACAGTCCTCCCAAGACCCAAAAGAGATCAAATAAGAAAATAAAAATACAATCAGCCAACAAACACTGACACTGCATAAGATAAAAAAAATGGCCTCAAACCTACACCATAGAGGTTGTAGAAACCTCCAAAAGCAAACCACGAACCCAGGGGAGCTTGAACAAAGGCTATATACGAAGAGGTGTGATAAGTCATGAAAAGAGGTTAAAAAACCCATCCCCTCCAATCGTCATAGGAGGACGGTGCGGAAAAACTAGCAAAGACCCCAATTCTAAAGCACAAGCTCCACGAACAAGAAATCCCTACATAGGTAAACCTCGCGGTAGCAACAAAAGTAAACATGAGGAAATCAATGTACCAACGAGAAGCACTATGGTGAGAAAAGGACAAGAAAGACCCTTGCAGAAGCTAGGATGTGAATCGTTGGCGAAAAAAGGTCTACAAAGGAGAAGCTCGGTAGGAAGAAATGCAATCTTCCATGCGTAGGCCCTGTGAGAGATGACGAAAAACCCTAGCGAGAAGAGGCACGAAAAGGAGGAACACAATGCAAGAGATCGCTCGTCCTGCCTCCCCCTCGACTCTTCCACCTCGCACCAAGCAACAACATATATTAGCAGAACATTACGGCATAACAAACTTGGATCAAACCTGTAAGAGATTGAAGTGTCACAACGGCAAAGAGAAAAGAAGGAGAGGCACGAAGCAAGGTCGTGACGGCTAGCGTTAACACCCAGACCCCGCTCCATCAACTCCCACCCCCCTCATTAGTATATTATAAGATATATGCTAGATCTTTTATTTAACATCTAAAAATTATAAATTTAAAATGGATTTATGCTAATTTCTTATTATTATTATTTAAGATGGAATTTATGTTTTGTTTTTTTTTTTTTTACTTGTGTTTATCCATTTATTCTCCTATTTAGTAATTCCTCTAAATTCAATATACTAATTTATACAAATAAATTTATTATATATATGTTTAATGAAAATATAAAAATATCAAATTTTTTTCAAAAAAAAATATTAATTTTTTATTATAATTAAAAAATTAATTAAAATATAATTATTTCCCACAAATTTATTTTGTTCTATTAATTTAACATAGAAGGGTTAAGTAACCCAAAAAAAAATGTGAAATTAATACTTAAACTTTATCCCCATAGTGAGACAAAATTAAATTAAAACAAATAATTAGCTATTATAAACATGTGGAATGTTTTTCTCGAGGAAATAAACTCGAGCCTAAAAATTATAAGAAGCATAACGTGAATAATATAAGTCAAAATTTTAAGGAATTTGTATGCTTATAAAGCTCTAGTGCCTCCTAACGAGGGAAATAATTTCTTAAAACCCTAGGTACTGCTTAGGAATAAAATGCACAGGTGGTATCTGGAGTAAGGTCCCTCTTGGGCCTTCTTGGGACCCAAGGAAGACAGTCAAATTAGTTGCAACATTCACAAAGAATATACTAATTCTTGATTGACAAAGTAAAGCATTGAAGGATTAACTTGATGTATAAGGTAGATCTGTTGGAGAGCGTAATGCAGTGTGGCGAAAGTCCTCCTCATCGGCTCCAAGTCTGAATCCTATAAACAAACAACGAACTAGCGTAATCTTCACAGTATTATCATTACAAACATCAAACAAGTATATAATCAAACTATAATCATGTAGATCTAAGCCACTTATAACATGTATCTTAAATGGATAAACAATAGATGCATCAATAAGACACCAAGTGGACAAAATAAAGGTAGTTCTATTATTCAAAGAAGGAAGATTACAACCATGAGTTTGGTCATTCTTCCCTAAGACATCTGAATCCTAACTCTCTCTCCTCAATATCCAAGTGTGAAAATGCTTAGGCAAAAAGTTCTCAATGAACCTAGCCAATCATGAAACCTCACGCTCAATAACAAAATTTCACTCCTCACACAATCAACCTTTCAACCTTTGACAATGAGCCCTAGCCTTTAATTTATAAGAGTTTGGGAGGATCAACCTTTCCATTCTTCTCCATTAGCTCGAATAGGGAAAAATCCATGATGTTTCCATGATTTTCCTAGATTTTTCCCTCTTTGGATGCTCAGTTGGGTTTAGTAATGTCCAATTAGAGGTGTGCACCATAGGTTGCCCGCTTTTTGGACTGAATCCTTGAGAAAAGCCAGAAATTTCAATAAGTTATGATGGAATTTTTCCCTTTTTCCTCATGAAACATGGGTAACTCTGCCCCTTAGGCAATCCAGTGCATTAACCTAGGCATTGATGCTCCCTTAAAGAGGCAGGGATGCTTTATAACTCAACCTAGCTATCTCTAGGTTGTGTTACCTTGGAAAAATTGGTCTCTTTCTAGGTCATTTTCTTCCTTCCATGTGTCCTTCTCCTCTGAGCTAATGAGGAGGTCATTTTTACTGTAACAGATGCCCCCTAAAGTGTGACGTTAGAGATGAAGACGATGGCAAAAATACTTTATAATTGTGTAGTAGAGAGAGAGGAGTTGGAGGACTAAGGAAAAACTGAAACAAACAACATATGTCAAAAATATAAATATTTAACCTGAGTCGAGCATTCCAATGCTCAGTAGTTGTATCAAAATTATTTCTCCAGGAAGAGATATGACCAGTATGTCCACCGATAAGCACAATGTGGAAGCTTGTGTCATGACAAGAACAATCTGATAAGTTGTCTCTAAAAACAATATAGTAGCTTGGGAGAGGAAACAAAGTTGAATGATGTAAGCCTCAACCCAAGGTCTCGGTCTCCGCTTCTCTTAAACTGCATATTTCTGCACATGTGAATAAAGGCGTTGTAGTTGAACATGCGAGAAATCGTCTGATTACCAGTCAATGATGAAAATTGTTAACATATGTGAGGATGGCCACTGATAAGGATGATGGTCTCCAAGATGCATAGTACAATCTAGCGAGTGTGAATAAATGGTGTTGATGTTGAACACTCATAGAATCATTTGACTGGGAGCCAATGACGAAAACCCCCAATCAAACACAAGGTAACCTGCCACTGAGGTCTACAAGTCCCAGGGTACTGATATGTTTCTGGATCAACTTCCTAGATAAGTTTTTGAATTCGATAGGAATATATCTGTCAAAAGGTAGGAAATGAGGCGTCCTACATCAATTGACACGAAATGGGAAAAAAATTATTTTGTTTTGAAGATAGTCAAGAGAAAATGGTACTAACTAACGACGACAAATGATTTCTGCCATATGATGGCTTGGTTGATATAGGAAGCAGTAGATAGTGAGATCTCTTGAACAATAGAAGGCACATTAAACAGGGTACCAGGCAACTTAGACTCATGAACACCATAGAGTGTTAGGGTTCACCAATGCAGGGACATCGGCATACGAAGGAAAAACTCATAGGATGGTAGGGTTCAGCTAATTGCGAGAGAATTTTCTAGGAGTGCCATGTTCAAGGTGATATTTCTAAATCCTCTTTCAAATTATAAAAGAATGAGTCTCTACTTTGTCTAAATTTTTTCCCCATCTGATTAGGTTTAACAAGTCTAGAAGGGTAAACTTGGTGATATTTTCGTATTTAGGGAGTTTGAAAAACATTCTAAAAGACAACTCCAAGGGGGTACCTTTGTCATGGTTGATGACCGGGTGCAAAAAAGGGATAATAGTATGCCTGACACAGTTCCTTTTCCATAAGTTAGTCCATTGAATCTAGATAAAGTGATAAACCTATGTTCAATGGACATATACCTCATTTGTTATGAGTACGAGGAGACAAAGTAAACTCAATATTCTTCGTGAAGTTTTAACGAGTTAGACTAAGAAAAACTCGATCCTCTTTGTGACATTTTAACGAGTCCAACGATAAAAACTCGGTGTCTTTTTCAATTTTTAGCGAGCTAGAAAAAGATGAAAAATAATGGCTCATAGTTCCTCATCATGGTAGTTTAACGAGCCCAAAGAAGGAAACTCAGGGTTTTCTCAGTTTTACGAGCTATAAAAAGTCCCTAAAAAGAAGCCTTGTTCCGAGTCAAGCGTGGTCAAATATTCATAGAAACACTGACAATTCATCAGAGCATCAATAACATCGATTAAACAACAGTTGCATCAAAAAATAGTGAAAACCAATTTCAAATGACTAGCTGAGTGAGTTTTACCTCTAGAATGTCTATAAGAAGGAAAGAGACCTTCATTTTCATTGTTTGTGTTCGGTGAAAGAAATTTGGAGTGTGAAAAAGGGTGAAATTTCTGCTACTAATTGTGGATTATGCAGGCAACCGTTTTCAATTCCATCATTTCTAGGTAAGAGCTTGAGCCTTTATCTAGCATTTCATTAGTGTTTTCAATGTTTTTACTGGTCAAAAAATGAGTTTTGGACAAGCCCTAGAAATTTTGGGCGGGTAACGCAGGTGCCCAGTTGTAGGGCCGCATTAAACACACTACTCGTTAAGGGACAATGCGTTAGAATGCTCTACTTTGCACAAAGTCCCACGTTAGCTGGCCCAAACAGTTTTTAAACTTCATTTGCCCTAGTTTGCAGCGATTTGTCCAATAAATGATCCATGAAAAACTTGATTTGTTCAGGTACAAAGCTATTACCATGAGTATATGGCACAAACAAGAGCACGAGAGAGAGGAACGGGAAATGGTTACCGATCCGACATGTTTATTAGATCTTTGGAGGTGTGGATTGCTAAAATATGCCAAACTTGAGATGATGAAAGGGCGGGAGGACCTTCTAAGCTGGACTATCCAATGGTGTGATGAAAAACATCATCTATTTCACATCAGGGGTCATGAGATCATGATATAAAATTAAGATATATACTTTCTAACTAGCCTATCATGCAGAGGGCCAAGGCCCAATCTGATAGGATCAAGAGCTGATCCCCGAACCACCATGGGTTTGATCTAGGCTCACTGTGTTAACAACACTGCGCTGGTGAGTAACCAGATACTTATAGCACTGATAGCCTCTAGAGTGATGAGGTAATTATTGTGGATGATCATACGCTTGGCAGGAGCCAAGAGTCAGCATGTGTCCACCAAGGCCCAGGTACTACTAGCATTGGATTTTTTACAACCACAGATATTCGATTGGTGTGAAGGTGTTGTCTGATGTGTCCAAGAAGAATTGACAACCTGCAAGACCCGGTCCCAAGGAGAGTTTGGCTATGGCACGTTGATTGTCTCGTTCATACTAGAGAGAGTGCCCACTATGAGGCCTCGAATGATCATGGATGTTGCGGGACCACGAGAGCCTAGACAGGGTCAATGGTCCGCCTTGATGCCTCAGACTAGAGAGGGTCCACTCCAACATTTTTTCGATGATGCATTCTTTAAGTGGCTTAACAGCCAGATCCTGATGATTGAGTTTTATCCCTATGGTGGGATGAACCTCACAGGAGATCCAAATTTGAGATTTCCACCTAGCACTCAGTGGGGGCCAATAGGTAAGATGAGAAATTAGTTGCTTCATGTATTTTTTGTCTTTTGAATATTTATGCAATTTTTTTGTTTAATGGGTGAAAAATAGTTTTGACATGAAGCGCATTTCTTGACAAAGATGTGGCACCCGTGCGACCTATTGGAGCCCCTCGATATGCACAGCGAGGAATGCAGCTACGTGGGGCTGGAGCAGCAGTAGAGGCAGTGAAATTCACTGAAGAGGGAGATGATACACGCAGTTTGCACGAGGTTTCTAGGAACCTCGAAGGATTGAGCATGGGTGTGCTACTTATTCCCATGAGGGAGATCTTGATTCATCTGCAGTGATACATAGCGGGTGTGTCAGAGATATTCTTGGTGCCTCTGAGGAGGTTAGCTAGAGCAGTTATATGCTATCATGAGTAGCAGGGTCTGCAGGAGTAGATATAGATGTATAAATGTCAGAGCGAGGCTTAGCAGAGCCAATTTTGTATAAAACGCCCAAGTTTTGAAGATTTTTCTGATGTAACCGACTGAACACTATATATATATACATATTTTGGCGATTTTGATCTTGTATTTTTTAATTTTTTATGTAATTTTTATGATGAAAAATGTACACTCATGCATGACTCTTTCTATAGTAAATGTGACAAATGCCAATCCAATACATAATTTTCTAATGAATCAGCTAATGCATTAGATTCTATAGGAATGTGTTCAAAATTAATGAATTGAAGTTGACATTCCATAAGTTGTACCCTCGAGTAATAACATGATAAGACAGGGTGACAGACGTAATAAAATTTGTTCAAATGCATAACGACTAGCTAGGAATCTAACCGGGCCACCAGATTGGACATATCGCAAGATGAAAATTCAATTAGTTGGATAACTCACATATACTCAGCAATATTGTTGGTGGCATTTCCGAGGAAGATTCCCTCAGAACCAAGTAGTTCTGACTCGGGTGTATAGAGGACCCAAGAAGATGATGTAATGTGATGTGTGTGACAACTAGCACCATCTGCATGTCCAACATATGGCAAGGATGACGAAGACATTTGTGTAAAATAAGAGAGTATGTATGAGAAAAATACTCAAAAACCAAAAATATTCTAGACACACCAAAAAAATACAAAACTTATATACTTAAAATTACAAAGTAAATTCCCAGTAAGACACTAGGCGAAACACTTCTTCAAATAGAGCCCGTTGTAGGGCTCGGCGAGTGGGATTCCATTACAGTCTTGAATTTCATAGGCCCCTCTAGAAAGGACCTTCGTGACGACATATGGAGCGAGCCATAATGGTTGAAGTGTTCCTACCCCCAAGAGGTCGTGTTTCTGATTGTAGACTAGAACGAGATCACCCTCTTGGAAAGAACAAGTCTTGGTATATTTGTCGTATTAAGCTTTAATTCAGCGCTTGTGGGCTTCAAGGGCAAGTATGGTATCTCGAAAAGTTTCCTACAACTGATTGAGTGAGATTAAGCGCTCTTCTTCGGCAATAGTGTCAGGTAGGAGTTCAACGGCCAATTTAAGTGATGGAATCTCACACTCGATTGGAAGAACTACTTCCAGAATTTATGCTAACTGGAATGGCGTGAAGCCTATAGTAGTCTTCACTGACGTTAGGCATGCCCATAATGCGAAGTATAGCTTTCGATGCCATATGGTTTTATGATTTTTGACTAACCAATGAATCATGGTCTTGAGGACACCATTTATGACTTTGACTTGACAGTTATCTTGCGGATAGTAGGACGAAGACTGATCTTGTCGAAAACCTAGCATGGAAGTTAAATTCATCATAACTTGGTTCTGAAAGTGTGAACCATGATCTATGACAATCGAGCAGGGTACATTGAAATGACAGATGGCCTGATTGAAAAGGAAAAGATCAATGGTTTCTCCATCAGCCCGGAAAGTGGAAATGGCTTCAGCCCATTTCGTGAAATAGTCGACTGCAACTACAATGTAGTTTTTTCCATTGGTGGAAGTGGGATTACATGTTACAAAATCTATTCCCCATTTAGCGAAATGACCGATGGAGATGACCGGATGCAGAGGGGTAGGGTGAGTGCGCATTTTCTTCATAAAAATTTGGCACGGATGGCAGTTCTGGACTGCAGTGATGCAACATTTAAACAAAGTGAGCCAGTGGTATCTTGCACGCAAGATTTTTTAGGCATTAGCTATGCTTGAAAGATGAGCACCACATGCCCCGACATGGAAATCATTTAAAACGTGTTCTGCCTTAGTAAGGGTGAGACAATTTCGAATAACTGTATCGACACCATGACGATATAGATTATATTTCATCACGAGATATTGTTTCACATGGTGACGAATGCGACGATGATCGTCTGACGTGAGAGTTGGGCAGAACCGTTGAGTTTGGTGGTAGACAATAATGTCCCCGTACCAACGATCAGTAGAGTCAACCAGATAGACGGATTCATCAGGAAATGGATCATGAGCTACTTCCTCTGGGTCAACTCTGGGAAGATCCAACAGAAATTTGGCATAGACTAGAGATTTGTTGGCTTTGGCGGTAGTGAAAACCAAGTCAAATTGTTGGAGGATTACAATCCATTTGGAATATTTTCCTCCAATGATCTGGCGAGACAAGATGTGTCGCATGGGATTCTCCAAAGCAATGACAGTAGTCTGTCGTAGCAATATGTAGTGTCGGAGGAGGGTGATAGCGAAGACCACCGCGAGAGATATTTTCTCCACATGTGAATAACATAATTTAGGTCCAAAAAGACCTTTTGATAGATAATAAATCACATGCTCACTATCGTCACCATTCACTTGAACCAAAACCATTCTCAGGGAGGATGGTGAGGCTACCATGTAGATGAGAAAGTCACGCGAATAGTTGGAGGCACTAAGAAGTGGGGTGAAAATGAGTTTCTGTTTCAGGGCATCAAACGAAACTTGAGCTTGATCATCCCACATATAAGGTACCCCTTTCTTGAGTAAGTGCATAAAGCCTTTCGTCATCTCAGCGTAGTTTATGATGAAGCGACATATGAAGTTTTCCTTCCCTTGCAAACGTTGGAGTTGTAGAATGGATTGTGGTGCAAGTTTTAGTATTAGTATTTGCATCCTACCATTAGTGATCAAAAACACTCTTTTCATATCATTTTAGGTCTTGCTCAGAATTTTTTTTCATTTCACCTTGGTTTTCATTCAAAAATTTACTCACTAATGGTAGCCCTAGTCAAAAAAATTCTCTTCCTCAAAAATTCATACTTTTTGGCCTACCTTCATGTCTTGCTAAGCATACTTTAGTCATGAAAGTCCATTTCATTATTTCATTATGTCAGTTAGGTCACCATGAATTTTGTTCACTCAAGGTCTTCATTAGGTCTCTAGGTTTTCATTTTCCAAGGTCCAATAAAATTCCATTCCACTACATAAGGTCAGCAAGTGAAAGAGTGAACAAAATAAACATCTCTTTACCATGTAAAGAGATGATTTGCAAAGATGTAATTATCCTTTAAAATTTTAATTTTATGTCATTTATATGTAATAAGTACAAGGTTCCCAAGCTGTCAACTCAATTCCATATGCCCAACACATCAAAATTCAAAGTATGAAGAGTTCCTACTCCAGCATGATCAATCTGCAAATCAGACAAGATAGAGTTAAAGGGTATTTTGAAAAGTTTTAAAGGTGAATTTTAACATATCAAAGTGGGTCTCAAGAACTAATTCATTCAATCCATCAAGTATAAAGGCCATTAAAACATCAAAGAGGCACTCATTTTCTCTCTAAGCCATCAATCTCATCCTCACCTGCACTCCATCTACCTCCCCTAACCTTTTCCCAAGCCCATTCCTCTCATTTCCCTCACTTTCCTACATACCCTAGCCTATTGCTACACTTTTGACATCTTCATAGGTTAGGGTTGTGTTTTTTCGTTTTGGACTCCTTCCCCTCACTCAATCCTTAAAATTCCACTTTGCCCTACTTCCTAACATCCCTACCTTCCTCCAAAAATTATCCTAAGAATTTGGAAGCCCTCTATCCCCTTTATTTCCCTTCATTCCTATAAATTTCCCAAATCCCCTATTTTTCCTATACCAAACCCTAATTTCCTCTCCCACTGAGCTAGGTTTTTCTATGGAATCAAAGACATCTAAGTAGAGGAGGCATAAGAGAGTTCATTTCAGCAAGTATGAGGCCATTCAAAATCATAAAGATCATTTCTCCGTCATAGGGCCAGTTTTTCTTCAAAATGTGTTTCTGACCAGACAGAGATGAATTTGAAAAATGTGAGAGAGGTGTTTGTCCATCATAGGCCAAGGAAGAAAAAACTCCTTCATTTTTTACACAGGTGTCATGGTTTTGGATAAATGTGAAAAATACAGTTGCTACAAGAGGTTTTCTACACTTCTAGAGTGACCTTGGGAAAATCATCCTAGATGGAGTGTCCAAATGACTTTCTTTATTGGTCAAATGATAACTAGATAGAACGAGCTTTCCAATGCACTACCATGAACTTGATTTGGAGTTGAGTAAGGCCTCCAAAAGTGGCTTGCAAGTTGAAGGGCGCACTGGCGCTGTGCACCTGGCACAAAAATGGTGTGCCTGACCAACTGTAGTAGAATCACTTTTTGACAGGGTAAATCAAATCAATTTTGAAAACTAAAAAAAAATATGGAAACTATACAAGATACACTTTCCAATGAGCTATCCCGAGCTCAATTTGGACACCGGGAACCCATCCAAAACTCAGCTGCAGGTTGGAGGGCACCCCTGACACTTTGAGGGCGCGTCTTGCAGAAAACTTGTGCGCTTGAAAAATGTCTGATATTTTTCAATTTTCATTGCATTTTTTACTTTTATCTTGGGAAATGATGATTTTACCTATGTAATTGATGAATTTAAATGTAAATATCATGTGTATGAGTTACCTAGGGTAAATACATTAGGTAAAAAGTCTTCATGAGGTGTAATAATCAGGTCACTTAAGTTAGGGATGAGTCACTTCAACCTCCCTACACTCTAGGTATGCAGTTCAATTTTTGCTGGAACAGCTCCTCAACTTAGGGATTCGACCCCTGAGGTTGGGAGAGGTTGTTTTTGGTCTATATCTTTTACTTTTTGACTCATTTTTAGAGGTTGGAATCAGTTTGGATGCTAGCTCATTGATCAAGGACTATTGTACTCATTTGGCCAGTTAATAAAGAAGAGTTGCAACTATTTTTTGGGATAAATGTGGTATGATGTTTATCATTGTTTTTCCTTCAGTTTCATATGTTATAATGTGTTGTCTTCATGTTAATTACCTCTTTTTTGTATGATCTCTTTCAAGTTGAACACATGCTTGCTCATGCTATGTTTAGGGAAAGTTATCATAATTTGTCCATTTTCCTCTGTTTAGGAAGAATACATCCCGCATGCTCTTCCTAGCTCCTCATCAGTCTTAAAACCATCTCATCATAATAATTTTTAAGTGTTAAGCCTTATGCCTACCTTTCCCCATTGAATCTCTGTAACCCTATCTCGTTTTCCTTGACCTAGTTCCCTTGACCATACTTTCATCCAGCAACCTGACCAAAATCAATTATCAAGACCCAAAAACTCACACCTAGCATAATATCCTAATCCATTCAACCTCCTAGGTTGTGTTTTGTGGAGAGACCCCTCTCCGACTTGGTAGGCCACCAATTTAAAAGGTTGGCTTGCGGTTACCTCTGTTGGGATTCCTTCTTCAGCCTTAGGAATCTGGCGAAGTGATAACATGGTTAATTCAATAATTTCCCTTACCTTATCGAGATCAACCCTAATCCCGTGCTTGGATACAATGAATCCAAGAATATGTCAAGACTCAACTAAAAATGCGCATTTATGCGAATTCAGACGGATGTTGTAGAACCTACACTGAGCGAATATTTCTCTAATATAAGCAAGGTGATGAGCTTGTTTCTTGGAATGAGCAGGGAGATCATACAAGTAAGCTTGAACAATGTGCCTGATATCATGAAATTCATAGTCCATGGCCCTTTGAAAAGTGGCTCCAACATTCTTCACACCGAATGGGAGCATTCGAAACGCAAATGTGCCCCAAGGACAAATGGAGGTGGTTTTTTATGTTGTTCATCCTTTTTAATCGTGATCTGGTTATATCCCGAATGGAGAAAGATTCACATCTGGCACAATCTTTGATTATCTGATCTACAAATAGAGTAGGATAATTTTCTTTTGGAAAAGCGACGTTCAGATCACGATAGTCAACACAAACTTGGATGGTGCCTTATTTCTTATCTACAGGAACCAGATTGGATACCCATTCTATCAAAGGAACAGGATAGATGAAACCAGCGTGTAAGAGTTTTTCGACTTTTGTCTTAAAAGTTGCTTCTTTGCGAGGGTGGACAAGTTGGAGCCTTAGCCGAACAGGCTTAGAATTGTCAGAAATATTGATTTCATGCTCAAATATAGAAGGATATATGTAGGGAATTTCATTGTAAGACCAAGCAAAAACATCGCGTAACTCCT
Organism: Pinus albicaulis; assembly: GCA_034641835.2. Lineage (NCBI taxonomy): Eukaryota > Viridiplantae > Streptophyta > Pinopsida > Pinales > Pinaceae > Pinus > Pinus albicaulis. Next base: position 1,740,296,497 of record CM076575.1, read on the forward strand.
TAAGAAAAGATGTGAAGTGTGCAATTTCCTTTGGACTGTAATCTGCTCAAATCTATATATTTTCGACGATACCCATTTTAACCGAGATATCTATGAGCATGGTCTTAGAAATATTTCCCATATTGCCTTCCTCATCGATAGTTTGAACATTCGTATACGCTAATGGAATGATATGAGGTGGGTCCAAAGGGGGATTTGTATAGTGACCGCCTTTGAATCAGACATCGAAGCGCGATGGTGAAACTCTGTCCAAGGCCATTCTTCTAGAGACATGATCTCTCGGATAGCTTCGTCTATAGGTAGGAATTCATCGAGGAGAACTTTAGAAGGAACAATGTTGGGCAAGAGTGTGGTACCATTGATTGAAACCAAATCAGTGGAGGGTTCAGATACTGATTAGATGGCTTGATAAGCCAAATTAGTCAGTGATATTGGCATCTGATCTTCGTAGGAATCAATTTCTGAAGGCGCTTGTAGGCTCCAAGGGTCGATAGAGCCATTTGAGATGGTGGATATCATTGAAACCATGTGTGGAACCTCAGTCGGTGGGAGAGGAAAACAACCCATAAGGGAAGATGCCTTCAGAAGACCAATACTGACACTAACATAAGAGTCAGGAACTCCTCCTACTAAGGGCACAGTGCTGCTAGGTAATGTGGAATAATCCAAGGTGCAAAAGTATTGTTGATCCACTGTAAATATCTTCCCATACAAAGGAAAAGGGATGATTCGGAAAACTGAAGAGACAATGGTAGTCATCGCATAAGACCAACTGTGACCCAAAAGAAGTTTATAGTCGAGATGATGATCTATGACTTCGATGTCCATAGTTATCATTTTCCCCCTAAGTGTAATGGGGTAGATAGCAAGGTAGCCTTTTAGGAGGAAGGTGTGTCCATTGAATGCTTTGAGGGAATTCAAAGACAAAAAAAAATTAGGATAACCCTAAGAAAGCTAGTACGCAGTTGAAATTATGCAGATCGAAGCACGTTCGTCTATGACAGTGTGATGGATTGGCCTCCCTTTCGACAAAACTTGAACCTGGAAATAAATTTGGTTTGAAAGGCGAGGTTTACATTTTTCCATGTCGAATATGGCTAGCATAGAATCCTAGGGGTCAATTCAACCAATGACCAAAATCAAAGCTTTCCTTTTCCCTCAAAAGGTTTGCAACACTTCGAGTGTAGACATGGTTGAAGATGCTTGCGCCAATACTTCTATAATGTTGTATTTCTAGGGAGCACGTGCAGAGGTGTTATGAGTCATGCATCGAAGGGTTCCTTTGGGGGCACAAATGATAGGGTCAATAGTAGGCCTTTCGATATGAAGATCATTAGGCGGTGGTGGATTCGAACTTGAACCAGTTTCATGAGCATCAATGACTAGATTTCCATAGATTTTGGCTTAGGTTTGGAGTTCAATAGTATGCATACCATAAATGGCAGATGATCCTTCACCAGAAGGATGAGTACCACTATTACCCCTTGGCGGGGCTTGTGGCGGGTTTGCAACCATGCGTTGTTGCTATTGTAGATTAGGGAGGGTTGTCAAGGATGGCAAGTGTCCTTCCAGAGTTCTTTTGCATGATAAAATCTATACATTCATGCAATCGAGGACATTTATCTGTCAAGTGGTCCTTCACACAAATTTTTCAAGGGAATTTGATAGTTTTGTCTTTCCCTTTCTCATTTTTAGCAATGTTTCTATAATTTGGATTATTCTAAGTTTTGGGCGCTCTTTAGAAGGAGCAGTATTTTTCTTATTCTTCTTGTTCTTATTGCTATTTTTTATTGTAGATTGCACAGAGTGTACCTCACCAATGGGAAGAGCAATCCATTGGGGAGGACCAGTGGTAGCTGAAAATGGCTGGGAAGCATGCCCGCTGAGTTTTTTTACAATTACAATGGAAGTTGTGCCAACGAGGTTGTCTCCTTGTGCTATGGGTAGTTGAGTAGAGGGAGGATTTGGGTTGTCAGGGGAATGGGGCAGTAACTCATACACTATGCCAGATTGCGAATAAATAAGATCTAGATGTTGTGCACGAAGGATGGATTATTTTTCTGTGACCGCACTAGATAAGAAAATTTCCATAGCAAGGGGTGGAAAGAGACTTACAAAACCATTTTGATAATATATGACCCTGGATTGGTGCTTTGACTAGCCTCCACCTATGTCTCCATTCTTGAATGTGATCGAAGATGTGGGTGGCAGTGTCTTGGTGTAGCGAGGTTAATATTTTCATTCCAGTTTCGTATTGGATAGGTAGTTGAAATTTCTTAAGAAATTCCATTACTAAGGCACCAAAAGTATTGACTTCAGCTCGTGGTAACTCAATGTACCATTTGACAGTGTTTCCTGTGAGTGCGGGGAAATAGCTTGAGCCAGATACTATCGTTCACCATGGAATTAGAAATAGGCCATAAATGAAAGGTGATGATATGTGTAGCCGAATCCTCCCCTTTTTTCCCTTCGAACTTAGTTATATCTAATGGAATCTTATGTGGTACAAGAGTCCAAAACCGGTTATGATTGATGGGATCGTTCGTCAATTTGTATAGATCGGGGATGTCTAAAGATGCGAAGAATGGCAATTATGTTGTTTCCCCCGAGTCTAACAAATGAGGTGTTGGATGACCATTTGAATGGTAGGGTCCTCCCATTAAATTGTTTCAAACGGGATAAGTAGGACTCGTTGGACAATAATTTCTAGCTAGTGGAGGTGTAGGGATGTAAGGTTGTTGTCCATAGGAGATATTGTACTCGGGGACAAATGGCTGGTTGCACCCAGGGTAATAGTTTCCCCCTTGCCCCAATTGATTCTGGGGAAAGGTCACCCAAATATATGCGATAGAGTTTTCTTGTGGCATACTAATAGTAGCACAATTGACCATTGGCACAGACCCTACACCATAAGTTTGACCACTAAGAGGAATTTCATTAACAATGGATGGACCTACTTGTCCCATAGAATGTAGGGGTACAGAAGTGCCTCCTAGCATGTAAGTGTTGGTAACACTACCCCCTAGCATAGCATCTAAGGGGTTTGAACTCAACAATGGATTTCAACTGAAAGGGTTGTTGAAGGGAACCAAGGTAGCCCCGCCAGTGGAAGTGGAAACCAAAGGTCCAGGAGCATACATGATAGGAGAGGATACCGAACATTTTGGAATTCCACTCACAGTGTTGTGACCAAGTTGCTAGGACTAGGCATATTTGGCCATTAGGGTTTCCAGTCAGCTATGAAGAACTAACAACTGGCGAGGAAGATGGTGGTAGAACCGAGTTAACCAACAGTGATAACGACCCATAGGTTTCCTATTGTGTAGTGGATGTGGGTGCAGTTGAAGACATGGCTGGTACTCGTCATACCTAAATCAATAGTGGACCCAATGGGTCAGTGAGAGGAGGATTATAAGGAGTTACAACTCCTTCAATGAAAGGATCCTCAGGCAACTCCGTAATGTAAGGAGAAATGTGAAAATCATGGGTCAACAGTGGCGACTACTCTTCCGAAGAAGGCACTGGGTCACTAAGACTCGACACCTCCCCCAGTGTCAATGGAGGGAGACCTTGTTTCCACCTAGAAAGACGGCGAGGGTTGAACGATGCCACGATGACTAGTTAATTTTATCAAATTTTTAATGTGATGTATTATTAAGTCTTAGTGATAGTAGAACAAAACGCCTTAAAAAATAACTTAAATTCAATCAATCAAGTAGCCTAAGGGGTAAGACCCTATCTGAGTACTACCGCTTGCTAGAGATGAAACCCAGTATCACAATAGCATACAGAGAGAGTTGGTCATATGTACAGTTATGGTTACTCTTGAACTTTGCCCGAACCTCAGATAATGGGGCCAAGCACTCTCATGAAGACAAGTACCCTCCCAAAAACTAAAGATAGAGTAGGTTCGTCTGTGTCAGGTACTAGGGCAGCCTACCCCAGTCACCTTGTGTACATCCCTAGAATTATGGAAACTATGGATACCTAAAATCACAGAAACTATCATGAGGTTCACAGTCGTTGATAACACCCTGTATGGGCAGAAAACCTAGATCCTCGATCTAGTTTCGACATCCCCAAGGGGAACCCCAATACAAAGAATGCCCATTGTTATGCGATCAAAAGCGGGCTACCTTCTCACACACCCCAATTTTGTCTCACTCTTAACTCTGGTATAAGTCGAGTGGTCCCAATAGTATGAGGGCAACACAATTTTCTCTCTTTAATGACACTAGCCTCAATTTTTGTGATCTTGGGCAGTTTTCTCACTCTGCCTATCCCAAGATCCTAGCTGAACTAATGTTGGTGTAAGCTTAGAAAATTGTTATTGATTGATTTTATTAGCGCTTAATTTTAGTGTACTTGCTTATAAGTCTCCGGAGGGGGATTGGACATATGAAATTTTATGCAAATCTGACTCAAACCATGCAGAAAATGCTTTTTAGATTTAGTTTGATGAAAGAGTTATTTCTATAAGGATAAATTTTTCACACATCCATGCAGCTGCAAACATCCAATAATGCAATTCAGCCTAAAAATATTCAGATATCTATCCTCACTAATAGCTATTTAACCCAAAAATTACAAAATGAAATAACCTATCTTAGAAAAAACTAAAAAAAAAAAAAAAAATTCTTTTGAAAAAGTAAATGCAACTAAGATAAATTTTCAAACAAGAAAAACTAATATGCTACTAGGCAACCAAGCACAAAGATCCAAAATACAAAATCCAAACTAACAGCGAGCAACTCAACAGTCAGGGAAATCACAGCATGGGTGATATAACAAGTTTTAGGTTGAGTAACACTTCCTAGAAAGGAGTATAGTGGTTTAATAGCAGGACTAATGCACTATTCTCAAGTAGGATATGTGTTATAATGCTCTGGAACACACACAGGGGGTGTGTTACTTAGGATAAATTGCAGATAATGGTCAGACAAGGTCTATTCTGAACAATGTGAGTTGATGAAATGGTCACAAAGCATATGAAATGATCAGAAAGGGATGTGAGCAGAACAAGACGTGATAGAGGGAAAGAAACAACCAGGAACTAAGGATTATTCCCCAGTGGAGTCACCAATTATTCTTAGGGGTAAAATGCATAGGTGGTAGCTGGAGTAAGATCCCTCTTGGGCCTTCCCGGGACCCAAGGCAGAATGTCATATTAGCTGCAACATTCACAAAGAAACTACATACATGTTCATACTAATTCTTGATTGACAAAGTGAAATATTGAAGGATTACTTCGATGTATAAGGCAGATCTGTTGGAGAGCACAATGTAGTGTGGCGGAAGTCCTCCTCATTGGCTCCAAATTCGAATCCTGCAAACAAACAATGAACTAGCGTAATATTCACATCATTATCACTACAAACAATAAAACAAGTATATAATCAAACAATAAACATGTATATCTAAGCCACTTATAACACGTATCTTAAAAAAATAAACAATAGATACATCAATAAGACACCAAGTGGACAAAACATAGGCAGTTCTATTATTCAAAGAAGGAATATTATAACGATCAGTTTGGTCAAGCTTCTCTTAGTCCTCTGACTCCTAGCTCTCTCTCCTCAGTATCCCAGTGTGATAATGCTTAGGCCAAAAGTTCTCAATGAACCTAGCCAATCATGAAACCTCACACTCAACAATAAAGGTTCACTCCTCACACAATCAACCTTTGGACCTTTGACAATGAGCCCTAGCCTCCAATTGATAAGAGTTTTGGAGGATCAACCTTTCCATTCTTCTCCATTAGTTCGAATAGGGAAAAATCCATGATGTTTCCATGCTTTTCCTATATTTTTCCCTCTTTGGATGCTCATTTGAGTTTAGTAATGTCCAATCAAAGGCCTACACCGCAAGTTGCATGCTTTTTGGATTGACTCCTTGAGAAAAAGCCGGAAATGTCAGTCAGTTACTACAAAAAATTTCCCTTTTTCCTCATGAAACATAGGTAACGTTGCCCTTTAGGCAATACAGTACATTAACCTAGGCACTAATGCTCCCTTAAAGAGGAAGGGATGCATTATAACTCGACCTAGTTGTCTCTAGGGTGCGTTACCTTGGAAAAATAGGTCTCTGTCTAGGTCATTTTCTTCCTTCCATGTGTCATTCTCCTCTAAGTTGATGAGGAGGTCATTTGTACTGTAACAGGTACTACTTAGGAAATAGTACTTAAAACTATGCACTAAAAATTATGTTTACACCATTTAAGACACATTGCATACACAATTTTCCTCTTTTATTTGGGGGTAGATTGGGCCCTTACTCTAGAAAAAATCTAGTTCAGTTTGTTATGTATTTAAGGATTGTTATGTATATTTTGTGTTAATGCATATGTTGTACACTTGCAGTTATTATTATTTTTTTGTATAAAGTAAGTTATAATGTCAACATATTATATGTTGATGTCGATTGCACTATAATTTCAATGCTATTATTTTAATATATATTAAATATAATCCTGTTACAAATTTCTGTGTAAATTTTTTCTTGTATGTTTGAAGGTATAAAAATAAAATTTATCTTAAACATTTATATATCTAGTTATAATAAAACTTTAGCTTTTGATTTTTACCTCCAATTTCCAATATAGATGCTTAGTATGAATTATCTAAAACATTTTGGAAGATACATATTTTAAGAAATAGATTATTGCATATTTTTTTAATGTCAAAATCTTATGAATATTATAAATAGTCATAAGGTAAAAGGCTTAATTATAATTTCAACAATTATCATTTCATTGAATAAAAATTATAAATTCTCTATTGTTGGGATTTTTTGTTTCCTTGAGATGTTTTTACTATTTAAGTAGGTGGAAAATCAAACATATGTATGGAGTACACATGTTTATGCTAATAATTTTAGATATATATTTGTATATACATTATTTTGTAAGGCTAGAACTTATTTATCCAAATTAGGTGCTTATGCATGTATCTAAAGTGGCGTGGTAAGGAGAAACTTTAGGATGTTTCCCATGTGCCTAGAAGTAACTTGAAGAGTAGGTTTCAAGCATAGTTAATGATGTTCTTTGGTAGTAGAAAGATGATGGACAATCAACCAAGGGAATTCTATCTAGAGAGTAGCTTGAAACGTTATGTGTGTAGGCTAATGATACTCCCTATAGTTATGGAAAATATAAAGATGAAACATTTTAAACCTTAGTTCATTTAGAGGAATGGTAGTGGTCTACTTGTGGATGGGTACTAGGAATGAACCAAGTGTAATGGATTTATGTCAAGGAACATCATACTTAGTCCAAATCAAACGTGATAAATTAATATTTCAAGCTTTTGTACTTTGATTACTTTCAATGGAGTGAAGGAACTTTTCCTTCAAATTGAGTTGTTGAGAAGCTTGAGTGGTGGAGGAATCTCATTACCCTATTTATTTTGCTTGTAATAGCTTTATATAGCCTCCCTAAGTTAATCCCTCATAATGTAATTTTGATTTCTTGAATGGATTTCTCCTAGGGTTTGCTGCTACATGGATTTATAATGGGTTTTTCCTCTATTAATGCTAGCCACAACCCTCTAATATCTCAAATTTGTTAGATGCATGGTCCTTGGATTTTCCTTTTAATCATAATTGATCTTTGTCCTCAGCAATCCCTATTTGTCAGAGTGGAAATCCCATTATGGTTCTTAAAGATCTACTTGCTAGTTTACTTAGGAAACCCCTTGACCTTTTTGATACTCCCTCATCCATCAAGTGCTCAACTTTTTCTATCCATTCCATGCCTCCAACCATGTGACCTAAAACCAAAATATTTTTACCTAAAAGTAGTATATGAGGGCTTTCCAGAGGAAATACAACCACTAAAAAGCACCCTTTTTACAGCCAAATTAAATAGCCCATGAATGCACCCAAATACATATTTTGTAGGTTTTATAGGATCACCATAGTTGGTTCTTAGCAAAAAAAGGGAGATAGTAAAATTAAAACTATTATCAGTATAAAAAGAAAAAAATTTCTGAAAGATCAAGTGTAAGAAAAATTTTAAGGTTGCATCCATGATCAAGGGTAATCTTTAACATGTGACAAAAGTATATTCAAGTTGATATAGTTATATTGGATTAATAAATCCATCATTTCTCAAATAATGGAGGAGAAAGATAGAAAATAACAAGATATTTTGTATAAATGTAAAAAACAAGGTTCTTATACTCATGAATATTCAAAATATCTGGAATATGTAAATATTCATTATGTTACAAGTAATATTTATATATAAGAATGTTGAACATTAAAGTGATATACTTTTTGTTACAAATGAGGGTCATATTCATATGCCTAGGGAGGTGCCCCTTCATGAACGATCATGTCCTTTTAAGCCATGCCCTTTCATAACTAACTATATGTATTAATCATTTTTTATTTATTTATACATAGTTATGTTCATAACATTGCCTTCCCCTTTCTAAGATCTTTGCCATCAAAGATTATTGATGAAAAGTGTCTCGCCTTTCTCAATTCTTGAAACTATCATCCTCAATGATACAATACAATATGAATTTCTAAGTGTGGTAGATATTTGACACACTATACAATGATATAACCATCCCAAATCAATCTTCTATGGAATCTTGCAATTCTTGGATACTCGAGATGAATTGTTATCATAACATTGGATTGTGTTATCATCAAAAAATTTCACATCATAAGTTCGTTGTTTCCATCCTATATTATGTTGATATGTTGAGTTATTAAGGTATCTACTTTTATGATGAGGATGTCGATAAGGTATTTTTATAACTTGTTTTTCCCTTGTCATGCTCATGGAGATTTCCTAATTTAATTCATATATTGATGTTGCTAATTTGATTATGGAATCTTAACTTGGAATCTCCATCATCTCTATTGAAATATTAGAGTATGTTTTGACTTTAATTAGATTGGCATATTTATGAATCGTAAGATTAATGTGATTTGTATGTATTCCCTTCTCCTAAACTTGTACATTCTTACTTGAAGACATTGATGTTTCTTTTTAATAAGTTGTTCTATTATGTTTTCCAATGAATGCTTTGTATCCTTGAATTTCTTGACTTGTGCAAGTAATTTTTTACAATGATATTTTAAGCGAAAAATTTCTTTGTTTTTAAGAGAGATAATTTTGTCAAATTCCTTCTACATCCATGATATTGATTTTTTATTCCTTGAAACATAAATTTTGAAATATATTTGAAGTCTTATGATGAAGGTATTATCAATTTTTACTTCATTTTCATGTCCTTGAATGGCATCATCTTCTTTTTATAGGGAAACATCAAAAAAATTCTTTGTGTTCAACATGAACATATTTCTTTAAACCAAAGTAAATCAGAAATTATATCAATCTTTTGGTTAAACATAACTACTACACTAAATTTAGATATAGAATCATAATAATCAATTATTACATGTAAGTTCTTAATTTTATATTCTACTTTAAAATAAGAAACATCTTTATTCTAATTTTCCTCACGATTCTCATTGATAACTATAGTACTATTTTTCCTTGAATATTCTCTTTTAATACACATTATCCAAAACATGAGATAATCCTACCTTTATAAGATAATCATCATTTCATAATTTTCGAATTTCTCGTCTTCTTACTTTGAATTAAAATTGTGGTTATTTTTAATTACCTTTAAAAGTAATCCTTTTAATTTTTTTAATAATTAAATTTTTTCCTTTCTTTTAAGTATTCAATATTCAAGCAATTAAATACCTGAATAATTAAATATTTTTAAACCCCTTCAAAATTTAAAAAAAAGGTAGTTATTTTTTTTAAATAAGAAGTACTCTAATATTTTATTGTAAATCGGATTTGTTGAATCAATTTTGGCTTGTAACAATTTATTTAAACCCTCTCTCTGAAAATTAATTGTATTGATGAAAGGATATGACTGTACGAGAAATCATGAGGAAAATAATGTATGGATAGCTTGGCTTGCAATAATCTTTTCAATTCAATCTTCAATGATCAATTTCACGGTCAATGTCGACTATCATGTTTGAATTTCCCTTGGAATCTGCCTAGGGCATAGGAGCCTTTGTTAGAGACCTATATGGAGAATCGTACCAGTCGTCACAACAAAGACCGATTCCCTGGGTAGGACATAGGTAAAGTGTGTGGGATAGAAGAGTAGCAGCTGCATTTAGTGGGTGTGGCGGTGGTTGTAGGAGGTAATTACAAATGGCGGTGGAAGCTGTGTGCCATACGATAGTGGAAGTAGTAAGTGGATATAGTGGGGCGACTGTGGCAGTTCTTGTCACAATCGCTGCAACTTTAATGGATTACAATACACTGAATCATGAACTAACAAAATAATTAACGCCCTCAAGGTAATTGATCTGTTATATGGACCCCATGAACTCGCTTACATGGCCATGTCTCATTGGACATCAAACTTTACAATATTCCTACAAAAACCGCCATACGACAAGCCAATACCATTTTCAAAACACAGAATGAAATTTGTTTTCACAATCATCGTATAATGGTTATTGAAATATGTTGGGTGAGATAAATACAAGAAAGATAACACAATGGAATACAAGTCAACTTGACTAACCAAAGAAGATATTTAATCGCCCATTGGACTTTGGATAGTGTAAGGTTCTAGAAAAAATTGGAACCGTGATTCTAGACCCCCCCTACAATCAGTAATGGCCATAGATCATGTGTGAAATGACTTTTTTCGTTCGATTATTTTGACAAAACCAAGAGTGGAATGCGGATTGTAAACACCCCTCACTTCTCTGCTAACGTCATAAGGAGAACGACCCTGCACTCGAATCCATCCAAAAATTAGGGTAGGATGATCAGAGTTGTTGAACCCATGACCAATCCATGTAATCACTTGGAAGAATACCCACCCTCTTAGAGTAACTGACGTTCAATAGGCTGGTAATACATCGTGTATTTCTAAGAATGAACGAAATATGACTGACATAGGACATAAATAACCAATTGCATCCATCTCCGAGGTTTTAGATTTCAATAAAATTATCATGTTCGATTCTCTTTACATCGACACTTACAAATTAGCACCTATGTTTTCCCTCATTCTGAAATGTTCCGCATTAACTCTTACATCTTTTGAAACTAAATCAATTTATCCAAAAATATGTTATCCTTCACATAGCACATCCAATGAAAGAAGAAAAACTTAACTCAACCATCCTAGTCACATTTAGACACCCAACTTTCCACCATGATTTTCAAAATGTCATATTGGATTATCTGCAAAATATTTTTGGAACAACACACATTAACATAGTGGTGGGGACTAGCCCACCCATTTGAAGTTAATTATCCACTCTTATTTCACACCCAACATACATTGTCCACCATTTATTTATACAGCTAAATGTGTGTGGAAAGAGGAACATGTGGAATAGACAAATACACTTCCACGCCTCCCTCGCAACACTTCTGAAACACAGATACATAGTGATCATAACTTGTCCAAACGAAGTCCCTTATAATTAAAAAATAGATATCAATGATATCAAGACTGCATTCAAGACAAAGAATATAAATCTATGTAAGAATCAAATGTAAATAGAAAAGAGAGATGTTAAGGATGAAGATCCGTTGAGAAATTCATGAAAATTGTGAAATGCCATTTCTAATTATGATATAGTTTTATGGTGAACTACTACTATATATGGTCCGATTGCATAATAGAAAAACACATTTGAATGGTTTGATTAATAGAATTTTCCCCTTCAGAGGTTTCTTGAATATGAATTCCTAGTGAACCTTACTTCATTTTTATTAGTATGTGTTTGTTGTTTGTTATTAAAACCTACTCACCTTAATTTAATAATTAATGATGGATAAATTGAATGTTAGATTTACACATTAATAGAAGGTCATAATGTAGGTGTGATTTCTTTAGGATGTTATAACTTTTTGATAGAATTCTCACCCTTGGTAATGGCCTTATGATATAATATAATTTATTCTTTCCTAATGGAATCTACAAGTAGCATATTTCATCTTTAGGATCTTATAATGCTTTGATAGAATTCTCACCCTTTGTAAAAGTCTTGTGAGATGTTATAGTTTCTTCTTTCCTAGTGGGATCTACAATTAACATATTGCATATATTACTTTTATTTGAATTTAAAATGTAGAATTTTCGTAGTTAACCTTGCTTTGTAATAAAATGAAGATATGAATCCAAGATGGCATGCTTAATGATCTCAAATATATGTATTTATGTACTCTAGGTAAGTGGGCCCACCAATGAGGGATTTGAACAAAGGATCTATTGCAAGGAATGCCTTAATAATGCACCCATTCACGATCAATTGAAAGCATCACGACCTTGATATATATATATATATATATATATATATATATATATATATGTGTGTGTGTGTGTGTGTGTGTCAAATCATGTTTTATATGGGTGTTTATCAAAATTATCATTTTATTACAAGTTTTATGGATCAATTTTAATTCTTTAAAAAATGTCTTTTTTCTCTCTCCTTTTTCCAATGTTGAAAAAACCTATTCACTAGTAAAATGGTACCAAGTACAATCATCATTATTTACTATCCAAAAATGCATTGTAACTAATCATTGTTACTAAATGAAAATGGTAACACTTAAAATGTCAAGTAGATAATCTCTTAAGGAGTAGATTATGTCTTATTAGTTCTTTATAAAGCAATAGAATTTCATTCATATATATCTTTGTGTCTCTTACCATTAATATATTTTCTTATATTCAAACAAAACTAATTCTCAACGAATCAAAAACAATTTTAAATGTTTCTAGAGCACTAAAAAAAATTGGTTTTGACCCCTAAATATTTCCATGGTATCCCTTATATTTCATCATTGTTAAAATTTTAAAAAAATCATTTAATCACAAGTAGCCACCTCAACTTAATTTCATAAATGAAAATAAAATACTATATGTGATTGGAGATAGTTGTTCATGTTAAGAATTTCCAAAAGAGATTCGTGTAGAGGATGTCGAGTGAATACCAGTAGAGGATGTAAAGTGGATACCCAGCTCATCATCGAAGACCATAAAATTAAATATGATAGATGAAATATTAGGGTGGAGTTGAGTCGATACTCCCCTCATCATCACAAATCACATGCCATAAAAGTTAAATATAATGAATATGATCGATTAAGTATCCACCCGAAACAAACTTAATCATCTATACCATTTTTTTCCTAAAATTCTTAACAATGAAATACTATTCTAAATACAATTTTACCTCTTACCCTTGTGTCTCTATATATTCAAAATTTCCATCTCATTATACTGAAAATTACAAAATATTCAAAAGCTTCGCTTTCTTCTAATTTTATTGAAATTGCACTTTATTTATTAAAATGCCTTCCTCCTCTGCATTACGTAACATTCGGGCAACTGCCACCGTTGACAAGCAAAGACCTCACCACCGGCTCTGATTTCGGACCGAATTCCAATCTGAAACACAATTATATTTATGAGACAGTGACCGGATTCTTTGAATGTTGACCCAAATCGTAATCTCCAAGGATTAGGCCTGGCTCAGCCATGTCATGTTGATCCACGCTGTTTATATGAGGGCTGCCACGTGAAATAAATACTGTAAACATCCAATCTGACAACATATTGACCGGATTTTTTGAATGTTGATCCGAATCGTAATATGCCATCATCCATGTTATGTTGATCCATGCTGTTTATACGAGGACACGTGAAATAATCAATGTAAACATCTTCTTCCCGCATATATTTCACGTGGTGCCTTTTTTTCTGCTCGACTTGCCACTGTCGCTCACAACAACTCTTTCTCTCAGCGTTTCTTTACCGAAAGAAGATAAAAGAAAGTTCCCGTTCTGCAAATGTTCAATCAATTTTGCTGAGCATTGTCAGCAGCTATAAACCCAAATGACAGTGCAGAAACTCGTACATTTTTTGACTTGTGGAAATGGATTTATCAATCAAAATAGTAATTCATCGACGTGCGCGAGTCATGAAAATCTCATTTCCAGAGATATAACGATGGAACAGTACATAGGAAAGAGAAAGGAGATTCCTTTTTCTTGCTTATGACGACGAAAGGACGAGGTAGGTAGCTTGAGCCAATAGGAAATCATAACATTTTACAGTTCTAGCTCGCAACAACTCTTTCTGTCTGCAAAAGAAATTAAAGCTTCTGGTCTGCAATGTAATTAACCCAATCGGAAATCATAACATTTTACAGTTGCTGCAAACAATTCCAGTGATGTCCCCGTCTTTCAGAACAGCAGAGCTCACTGCCTCCCATGCTTTTTTTGGGAATGATATTTAAGAAGACTGAAAAGTTAAAAATAAACAAATAAAGGACATATACTTCGAAAAAAAATCAAAGTTAATTTATAATACAGTGATGTGTGGTTTGATAGAAAGTTTTTTTTGGGTGAAACTAAAGAGACTCTAGTTTAAATCTCATTGAGTATGTGACTTGATATAATCTGAGCTCAAGGAGTAGGCTCCCTCTTTTCCAAGAAATCTAGGCTTAAAAAAAAAAAAATTCATTTATAATAAATATATATATCTTCTCATTCATATATATATATATATATATATATATATATATATATATATATATATATATATATATATATATATATATTTATTTGAAGTGATAAGAAAATTCATCTATAAAATTTATATATAATAATTTTAAAAACAAATTATCAGTACTTATTATTATAATTAATATAAGATACATAATATCAAAAAGTTGTTATATAAATATATATTAGTTTTTTGAGTTTAATTTCATTTATAATAAATATATATATCTTCTCATTCATATATATATTTATTCGAAGTGAAAAGAAAGTTCATCTATAAAATATATACATATAGAATGATCTTAAAAACAAATTATCAGTACTTATTATTATAATTAATATAAGATAGATAATATCTAAAAGTTGTTATATCTATATCTTTATATATATTAGTTTTTTGAGAAGTTTAATTCCCTTAAACTGCTTTCTATTCTCAACTCCTCTTTATGAGGTTTGAAATTGTGACTTAGTTAGAACTAAATCCAAGTAAACTCATTATTCTACAACTCATGGGTGTTAAGAGTATGTCTTGAAATGTGGGGAGTTTAAATAATATAAGTGGGAGGAATGAATGTCTATATTTGTATAAGCTATCAAAGAATTATTTAAAGTTGTTTGGTTTTTCTTGATTAATGATGATGAAGCAACTATAATAATAATTGTTCCATTATTCATTTGACAATTAAATTATGATAAATTCACATACACACACAACTAGTATAGCAACTAAGAAGACTAATAGGAATGTCAAAGTAATTTGAAGAAAGCTTTTATCTCAATATTACTAATTGGAATCATAGAAAATATTGTAATTAAAATGATCTTATTTAAAATTGATGTAATGTGTAAAAGTTGTGTTTTAGATTAGACATAATATATCCAATCTTTGATGGCCCCAAAACATATCAAATATGCCTTACTTTACATCTATTATTTAAAATTGGTGTAATGAATAAAATTTGTGTTTTAGATTAGACATAATATATCCAATCTTTGATGGCCCCAAAACATATCAAATATGCCTTAGATCTATAAAATTTGACATCTCAGTGTTTATAAATTTAATATTTTTTAACATATTAGAAAAAAAATGAATTGTTTGTTTTTTCCCATAAAGATTTTAACATTAACAAATCTTATAAAGCTACTTAGTGTGAATAAGTAATATAGATCCATTTTAACCACCAATTTATCAAGCACTAAGAGGGATTAAATCTTTTTATGTGAAAACTACATTTAGAGCTAAGAGGGATCAAATCCCTTGAGGTACAAATATATTTTAAAGTAAAAAATTTGAAAAAATGTTTCTAAAAAGTGTCAAAATGTAAAATAATGAGACTATTATGTCTCCACATATTAGAACATCAGTGGAGGGGTAATTGAGCCCACTAGCTACCACTCAAGTTATTGTCCTTTGACCCTATGAAAAATGTAATATTGATTATATTAAGAGTTGAATTCACTACACATTTTTCTAGTATAAGGAACTAATTAATTATTTTTACTTTCAATTATAAACAACATAGACATCTAAATATCTTATTTATGGCTAGAGTGAAATATTTTTATGACATTTTTTTTCTACTAAGTTGTAATAGCGAGCATAGTGAACTTGAGATTATTGATGTTTTATAATGTTTTTTATTATTGCTAATCAAATATGTATACTACTTTTTTTTATTATAGTCAACATTATTTTCTATTAAAAAAAAATTAAAAGAGATACTAGCCAATTTAAGATTCATTAAGTAAAGAATTACACTCCTTTCATAGTGGGTTGTATAATACATCTTTCGAGAACATGACTTTACAATGTAATATACTGATATAAATTATGACTCTTACAGCAATAAATAAATCAATTATACATTAATAATTATAATTAACTAAATCATACTTGATGAAACTGATAATTTTACTCTACATTTTATGAAATTTTAAAATTTTATTATTAAAATAAGTTTAGTTGATTAATAAAACAAAAAAATATTATTACTTTTACTAAATTCATTATTACTTTTTTTTCCAATTTTTCTTTTGGTATGTTTATCAATTTTATTGATCCATCAAAAATTTATTACATCACATCAAAGTACATTAATATTCCTTTAATCACTCTACATTCTACACAATACTACTTTTTTATTTCGGACTTACTCTCCAGGATTATACATTATCCTATCTTTCTTATCTTTCCTCTTATGAATGTTTATCCAACTTGAGGGATTGTCTAAGACAGCCACCTCATTTCCTTGAAATGTTTCCATTGTCAAGTGCTCTGGAATATTTTTTGGCTCCTTGTCACTATCTGAATGGTATGATTCGTGGGTACGCTCCCAATGGTTGAGATGGAATATCTGGAGTCTAAGTTGGGTCCGCAAGATCATTGTTGGCATCAAGAGTCTTTAGATTCTAAGAATTACCCGACCTATGAGCCACAATGGACTTAGAACCATTAGGTCATTTTGGATCTTGCCTCCATTTTTTTTCTTATTTTATTCAAGTTGCAAAGAGGTGCCTTGTGAATATGTGCAAACATTTTCTAGGTGTATGGGCTCGTGGAAAGATCTATAGTGAAAACCCATATTTTAATAATCTGTCGATTGGAATTAAAATATATTTCTCCATTTAATGAGGATTTTATCTAAAAAACATTTACTAAGGTCCACTTAAACTCAAATGTGAATGAATGTGTGAATTCCTTTCAAAATCATTTATGAATCAGTCTTAATGAAGCAACCTAAAAAAATTCCCAAATCTTCTAAGACAGTTGGATGTGTCAAATGTATGGGAAAATTGGGAAACCTCACCCATACTAGAGTTTCCAAATATGACATAGTTAGAGGATTAAAATCAAGCAATGAGGATTAAAGGGAGAGACTAGATTGACACCAAAACTAGGGTCCCTAATCAAAAACCTTTTGTAGGTCCTTTATCTTATGAAAAATAAAAATGAAAAATCCTTTTGATTGGAAATGAATCAAAATAATTAGAGACCAATTTTTGTGAACCCACTTCTCGAGAGTCGAAAAATAAGGGCAGAAACCACTGAGATGATAGATAAGTGCTTTATGCTCATAATTTTCACATATGAAACCAGTTACAATATTTTTCACCTCAAGAGAAATTGTTTCAGCTAACTGCACCACCACAAATGTAGATCCAGAGAGATATTCAGGGTTTGGAAAAGGAGGCCTTATTTTTAGAGAATATTTAAATGATCTTGGTGGGGCTCATGTGGATGCACCTCCCCCTTTGGATCCACCTCAAATTCTTTCTACTGTGTAAATAATGGCATCCTAGGAAATGTCGTATTCAATGAGTTTCTGATATTGAAGTTCGTGTCCTTCATGAATGATATGAAATCATTCATGAAGAATGTGCATCTTCTCTTGTACCTTTTTCGTAAGCGAGAAAACAATATTTGAGTTCAAAAATTGAAAACAAAGGATTCCCCTGGGATTGGTTTCATGAGGAGGAAACACTCCAGATCTAAGCTCTAGATTGCAACATTCCCTGCATTTCCAAACCCTTCAACAACTACCATTCTTGAAACCCTAGTAGAGCAATTTATTTTTGTTCTTTATATTTTTTTTACAAAATTTAAAAAATAATATAAATAAATTTTATAATACAATTAACTTTAAATAAAAAATCTAAAATATATATTAATAAAAATCCAAAAATATATTAAAAGATATCTTTCACCAAAATCATTTACCAAAATCTCATAAAATTATCAAGACCAAGATCTCTCGCATAGATATAGTTCATTAAAATCATCTCTTCAAATATTACAACCAACATAGATCCATCTTAAATCTGGATTTACCAAGTATCCAGAGGTGTCACAGCCCTATACTTGTGGTGCTCTTTCAACCAAATATAGAAAGTGTGGCACTACTACACTTTTTATTTTTAGCAATACTCAAGTGTATAGACTACACCTATCTCCAACACTTAGCTAATTTTCCAATCAAGTGTTATTAACAATGTAGCAGAATAACATTAATCTTCAATATTTAATCTTTCAGCAATTAAAACATTCACAACCATCACACAAGTATGCCCATACATACTTGGGAGGGGAAACTCCCGGAAAGTCTTCCCAAAAATATATAATAGCTCAACAATGTACAATTTTACAATAATTATACAAATTTTCCCAAGTCCGTGCATTCACCTACACACCTTGCCAATTTAGTCTAACACTTGTGTTTTGAGCCAGGAAACAATGCCTCCCAACAACAACTAAGTCTACTAGAAACCCCAATATTACCCATGAAATCCAATTCTGAACTTCTACCCAAAATTTGTGCAGCCTGGGTCACTAGGGTCATTCTCTGCACGTGTTCTTCCCAATTCGACCTGATGTCATGCAACTTGAGTCAACTGGGTCATGCTCTAGACGTATTATGCCTTCCTAACCTGTCCACGCTTTTATTCTAAACGCGCTGCCAACTGATGTCTGCCTTGTCTGCAACCCGACTTGGCCCTTGCTTTGCTATGTCTACAGTTACTTCTCGCAGTGCGGGCACATGGTATGCAAGACCTACGACCCAACTCTACCCATAACTTCCGCTCAAACTTCCTACCAGTTTCCTTCACTCCAATCCCCTTTACTTTGGCATGTTCGCTGTAACTCTGATGTTTCTTGAACTCCCTTTCTCGGTGATCAAATGATCCAATGATGACTTTAGAACTTCCACTAAACGGCAATATATATGTCATTGTGTGGTCCCATTCAACCGGATCACGACTCTACACGAGTCATCTCGTTCACCTCCAAGTCGGCCTGCATGCATAATCTATGTGTCGACCCACTCCATGTATCACGTCGGCTAGCCATAATCTAACATGGCCATGCTCATGTATAGTTTTCAATGCTCATGCTACCATAACACAAGACTTTTCTGTCGATGGGTCACTCGGGTTGCTCAATCACCCGAGTCAGCTCGTCCACCCATGCCCGACGCGCCCATCTCATCCAACCGCTACACCAGTGCGCCCATATCACCGAATGCGCTCACCAATATGATGTTTCTCAATGCCCTCAACTCACTCGCTTATTGTGGGTGTGTGCCCTGCCAGTACCCATGCTCATCGTGTTCACCCAAATACAACTCCGCCAGTCACACATCATCGTCGCACATGCTTGAGTTGGGAGCCCATCGTGCTAATGTGCGACTACCACCACTCAATAACACAAATCTAACTCGGGGGCATGAATTCCTCCCCCACTCCAAATAAGGTTTTCATCCTCGACCATTCCATCATCATCATCGCAAAGTATCGCTAGCTCCAACATCTCCAAATGTCCATGTTTCCCATCTCTGCTCCAACATCGCACAAACCACCAAGGTTGATGACTTCATAAAAAAATGTGCCCATGGGAACATCTCCTCAATCCATGATCATCAATCACATCTGTCACAAACTCCACATGTGGCCTCCATCATGGAAAGTTTGTTTCCCCAACTCAAGCTACATGTTAATGTTGCAATGTATCATGTCGACCCATCATATATTGTCAATATCATCATGTGAATATGCTTTCAAGATACTCCAACATAACTCCGATACAAATAAAACATATTCCAACTATTTCTCTCAGCACATCTATGCTATATCCAAAAAAAATGCCATATCTAACACAACTCTGCACACTACTACCCCCCATGACTTGAAATAGTTGGGTAGCTATTCCAACCATACGCTCTCATCAGGAGAATGCACATCATCATGCCCTCCATTAGTTATTTCTCCTGCATCCTATCACATCATCAACTCGATCAAGAATCCATCCCATCAAAATAATCTGTGCTCGGGTCCATGAAGTGGTCTCCATCTCATCTGCAACATAATGTACATCAAGTGTCAAATAAACCATATCAAATTTCATGAAGTAGCCTCCATCATATCTACAATATGCTGCCCATGATGCTAATATCCATGTGCTATCTGAGGTCAAATTCTAAAGCAGCCACATCCATCCAAGCATCATCCATCAGTGTGTGAGGTGTTGATCAACATTTAACATAAGTTACTGATGCTATTAAAGGTTGATAAGTTATGTATGGAACTTCATATCAAATGGTGGAATATTTGAAGAGTTGGCCAGAGCAAAGCGGCAACAGTAAAGCAGGAATAGGAAGTAATGTGGCAGAACTAACATGCGGGCCCTAAGGATCGGTATGTTATGTTTCGAATCAGTCTTATAAAAAATATGTTCAAAAAACATGAGCTCCATATAGCAAAAGGTAAGGTAAAGTCCTTTAGGTTAACTGGTACCTAGGCCCGTACCAGTATTAGACCCGGAACGCGGCGTCCACCTGTGTCCAGCTCACGGCCAATCCCTATACGCCACGTGCCCCATTGTCAGCGTCCTTACGACGCTTACCCTATCTACTTCACCTCTTTTTTCCCTCTACCGTTACCCTCCTAAGGCTTTGAAATGCATTTAAACGAGCTAAAAACCCACTTTAGACTTTGTAATAGGGCCTAGCCCCTTTTTCCGCTAAACCTTAGCCACTTCCCCATAACCCTTGCCCATGACCAAGCACTTAAAGCCTTGGGGGGCCAATCGCAAAGCGCAAAGCGCAGTTTTCTGTTGGTGCCACTTTCCGCCATCGCACTTTCCGCCTTTGCGATTTGCGATCATTGCAAATCGCATCCATCGCAAATCGCATTCACGCCACTTTCCGCCATCGCACTTTCCGCTTTTGCGATTTGCGCATCCATCGCACTTTCCGCCTTTGTGATTTGCGATCATCGCAAATCGCAACCATCGCAGATCCGCCCCATCGCAAAAGCGCAAAGCGCAATTTTCTGTTGGTGCCACTTTTCGCCATCGCAATTTCCGCCTTTGCGATCCGCGCTTTCCATATTGGGTCCCACCTCGTACATTCATTCCCATACCCCTCATGCACATTTTCGTTGCATTTCATGTGTTTCCTTTGCATTTCCACCAAATTCTGAAGGTTTCACATTTTACGTTAAAATTTCAATGTTTCATATGTATTCCGTCATGTGCATAAGTTATTCCACGGACCATTCCCCACCGTCGATCCCCACTACTATACCACGATCGAACGGCCCACGATGCATTTCCCCACCAGACCCTATCATACACCGTACCATTGCCTTTTTCACCGTTTTTACGCAGAAAACATTGTTACGCTGTATTTTCTACCACCACCTTACTTTTTCCACCGGTCCACCATGCAGTGTTGTCATTCCTCATTTTTCTCCACCACTTCCACTTCCCTGTGCATGGTTTTCTTAACAAGTTTGCAGATTTTGCAGGGTTTTAGCGATGGAAAATTGTCATAATATACAACCTGGACTACAGTAGCAGAGCACATCGAAGGGCTACTCTACAGAAGCTGCAATTATGAAGAAAAGCCCAGGGAGCTGCCACGACATGACATCCATGGAAGAAATAGGGTTCAAAATCCACCAAACCCTTCAAAATCATTCAAGGAGCAGATTTTTTGCGGATGAAGACATCAATGACGAAGCAAAGAGTATCAGTCGAAGACCTATGAATTCAGTGTCTGGCATGAAAGATTTTAAACTCAAATTCAAAATTGGAAAACAGAGAGTACAATGCACAAGAGAACTATGCCCTCCAGGTTTAACCCTAATGGGATTTCCTTTCAGAAAATGACAGATTATTTAAAATCTTTCATTTTCATGCTATGTCCCTGAGAAGAGTTTCTACCCGATGCTTTTACTTCATCGAGCAGCCGGCAAAGATGCGCTCAGTTCGCCATCCAGATCACCAGCTCATCAGCGAACATCCCACCATCAGCATCAGCAACGGCCTCGACCCTTCCACACCTATGAAATCATGTCAACTCATGATTCGAACTCAGCGGCCCATTTACTTTTTACTAAATTATTTACTTTTAAGTTTCGAGTGGGCTGCTTGCTCCACTCCAGCATTATACTATTACTAGACTTTTGTTTAAATTCCTGTTTTAAAAATGGCCAAGTGCCTGACTATCCATGATGAGAGGCCTTATTCCTCATCATAATTTTTGTTGTTCTGATAAGGACCTTTAACAGATTTTGGTCATGTGAAGAAGATATTTTCTCAAAAATATCTTCTTGCTAAGATAGGAAGAGGTCTATATAAGGAAGATCGAATGAGAAAAACGGGTTCCAGATTTCCTGAAGAAACTCGCAGTGTAAAGGTTTTTATATGCTTGTCGTGGATTCATAAATGCAAATACACAGGGCCCGTGGGGTTTTAGCAAAGAGAAGTTCTAGTTATATATGAGGATTCCAGTCTTAATGCTATATAGTTCGTGACTCATTCTTTGTGATATTGTATCATTGTTCGCTCCACTGTTTTTAATTTCCTTTTATCGTGTCTTGGAATGCGAGTAACTTGCCAGCTCAGGTATGAATTTATCGTTGTTTGATACTCATGATTTACTAGTTTATGTTGCTTTAAATATGGCTCATACACGATATGTCGTTCCGCTTAACACATCATTCATGTTTCATCTACATTAAACATCGTGGAATGTTACTCTTACTGAACTGATTGATATGTATGGATTCTTAGTTCCTAAGCCCATATTATGTTGAAATATGTTTTCCGAGCACCATTTCATTGGTAATTAATACTCCCCTTTCACTTTCTGCGCACCAAATATTTTTCTGTTTAAAATACCTATATGTCTTTGAGAAACTGGCCCTCTCTTATGAAAGTTGTCTCTAAGTTGTCTGGAGTATATATGTATTGAAGATTCCCTTCCTATCTCTGCAGTGTCTTTATAGCTTGCTAAAATCTGAAGGTAGTTTGGTCCCATCCATATGATGATGCTTTGCACAAGTGGAAAAGGTAGAGAGTCCTAAGCTGATAATGAGCATGAAATATCCTTTATACTCCCTACTGTTTAAGATGTCCTAGGCACTGGTCTTTGGCAACTCAAGGTTGTCTCTAGGAGCTACAACATCTTTTTGGCGCCGTTGCCGGGGACGAAGTTGATGAAAAATTGAAATCCCTGGGCCTCGACAAACCTATTCACTCTTCAGATAGGTGAGCATGAAGATTTGAGAGTTGTACATTCCTCACCTTGGCGACTCCACATTTGTGTTGTAAGTTAATTTGTTTGCAGTCCTGGCTCTTCGTAAGCCGCACCTGAGGTAAGATACGTCTCAGCCAAAGACACCTTCTGTGTCTGACCCAGAGAGGATCCTACATAGAAGGGGCTGGAGGGAAAGGCAGTCAGTTCATACCGAGATTCCTGAATTCTCCCTAGAAAACTTTCCATATCTTCCGTCCTCTTCCTCTCAAATCGCCCAAATACAAGGCCCTGACTCCATCATAAGAGATACTAGTTACTATTCAGAGAGCCCACCTCGAGGAGGTGCCCATATCAAAGACGAAGCCGAGTCTAGCAATAATTCGCATTACTCTTTCCACCCTACCCCTGAAGTTGAGGAGATTAAGGAAGTTACTGAAGTATCTGCTGTTCACAGCCCGACATTCTCGTCAACCCCTCAAGTCATTGTTCACTACATCCCCATCATTATCCAAACTTCACTTCCACCTTCTCCTCCTCCTCTTACAGCTCAGATTCTTGCACTACCTCCACCCCCTCCAATGGCTAACGTCCCTGGTTTCCTGCAAAACAGATACGCCCCTCCGGAGCTCCCTGTGGTATTAAATGACATGCCGCAAGATTATTTAAAGATTCTGCCCAGGTTCAGTGGTGAGAATGAGATTGAAGCCCAGAAACATGTCGAAGTTTTCTGCTCTTTCGCAGAGAATTTTAATGTGGAACATCTAGACGTAGTCCTAAGACTGTTCGTGCAATCCTTAGATGGGGAAGCTAGAAAATTGTTCAAGACACTTGGAGCTCGTTCTATCAACACATGGGAGGGAATGGAGGATGCTTTCATCAAAAAATGGGGAGAAAAGAAAGATCATGGTAATGTCCTTACCGAATTCAACACTCTGAAAAAGAAACACAATGAAGGGGTGTCAGAGTTTATCAGAAGATTTAAAAAATTGTACTTGAGTCTCCCCGCCGATATGAAGCCTCACCAGACCACTTCCAAGGTCGTTTTTGTGGCAGCATTTGATTCTGAATTCGGTTTCTCATTGAGAGAGAGAAAGCCAGCCACTCTGGATGATGCACAGATAGACGCACTGGAGATAGAAGCAAATTTTGTCTCTACTGGCAAATCCAAAGGGAAATAAGAACAGGATGTTAGAAGGAGGGGAAAAGAGGAAGTATCCACCTCAAGCCAAGACAGAGATTCAGCTAATGACAAGATTGAAGAAATGAAAAAAATGATCAAGAATCTCTCAAGTAAGCTGATCAAGCTTGAGATGGAGGCCAAGAATTCACGCTCAAAGAATTCCCAGAATGCTCCAAACAGAGGTTTTAACCCTCAATACAGAAAGCCGCCCTTGCAGATACTGCAAAGGGGGCAGAAGGAGCAGCAAGATCAGGTACCACATCCTTTATACTTGGAAGGGCAAGTAGAAGGTTCTACCGAAGACATTGCTTGTGAGCAAGAAGAGACCTGTCTTGTTTTCTCAGACCATGATGACATTCAATGTCCTGTTCACGAAAGTGGCGAGGAGGAAGTAAAAACTCACTCAGAAGTCAAAACTGACGAAAGCACTGAGAATCCGGAGATTGACAACTACTGCAAGCAGTTTTTCGACTTCATGCAGGCTCAGTTTAATAGGAAATATGACCTCAGGTCCTCCAGAAAGAGAACCCGCACTCAAGATGAAGAGGAGGACACGCCCCAAAAGTCAGCACCTGCACAGAAGGAGGTCAATACTCAAAAACCCCCAGAAAAAGGTAAGAGGCCCCTCAACCAAACCCTGCAATCTGATGCTCTAATGCCTTCACCCTCACAAGTAACTGCACCCCCTAAGGTCGAGCCCATCGTAAAAGAAGTTAAGCCTCCCCTCCAGAGCAAAGATTCAAAAGAAAAATTGGTGTCAATA
Organism: Pinus albicaulis; assembly: GCA_034641835.2. Taxonomy (NCBI): domain Eukaryota; kingdom Viridiplantae; phylum Streptophyta; class Pinopsida; order Pinales; family Pinaceae; genus Pinus; species Pinus albicaulis. The sequence continues at coordinate 1,740,322,065 of CM076575.1, forward strand.
GATAAGCCGTCATCTATCTTTAATTTACAAAAAGAACTTGAAAAAGTGAAAATCCCAGTTCCTTTAACTGAGTTATTAAAACAACCTGCATATCAGTCCCAGGTCACATCCTTCATGCTTCCCCCTGAAGTAATATACATCCCTAACAGTCTCAACTTACAAGAATAAAGACCTATGGTATTTTTTGGTCCACATGTCGAAGAATTAGAACCCACTACACCTCCCTTTTACGTGTCTTGGGTAATCCATGACCTATTGCTCCACAATTGTATGTTAGACTCTGGAGCCTCCCACAATCTTATGCCTTTGTCAGTCATGGAACAATTAGGGCTCCAGATCACCCGTCCACATCAGGACTTGTATTCATTTGACTCCAAAAGAGTTAAGTGCTTGGGCATGATTAAGGACCTGGTGGTCAATCTGGCCCAAATCCCAGCTAAAAGTGTAGTAATGGACATTATGGTGGCAGACATCCCAGCCCGTTTTGGTATGCTACTATCAAGGTCCTGGGGAACAAAAATTGGCGGGTCAATCAAATTAGATCTAACATATGCCACTATTCCAATTTTCGGCGGCCAAGAGAGGAGATTATACAGAGAGGCCAAATTTGTCAAAACGGTTACCAAGGTCGATGGCTCAGAAAACTCACCTGTCTATAGCAAGGAAGGAGATTTTTCATGCTTGATGTTAGAAGAAGATCACAGTTATGCTCATGAACCTTCCTTCTATCAAATAAGGACCCAACAATCCTCAGAAAGCCTCGAAACAGGTATATGTACTCTATATTTTGATGGAGCCAATTCTAAGGAAGGTAACGGTGCTGGAGTGTTATTGATTTCTCCTACAGGCAAATGGGTCCCACTGTCCTTCAAATTAGAGTATGAGGCCACCAATAATGTGGCTGAGTACGAAGCACTTCTGCTAGGGCTGCAGACAGCCAGGAATATGAATATCCAAAGTCTGAAGGTCTTGGGTGATTCAGAATTGGTAGTCCGACAAATAAAAAATCAGTGTCAAGCTAAGCATCCTCGTCTCGGAGCTTACAGGAATGAAGTATGGGACATGGTGGAGAACTTTTTCTCAGCTTTTAATATTCAGTTCATGCCTCGGGAACAAAACAGAATGGCAGATTCTCTAGCAGTGGCTGCTAGTACTTTTCGGCCACCTCAAAACCCTCTATTGAGATATGAGATTGAGGTGCGTTATAGGCCATCAATACCAGACAACATTAAGCACTGGCAGGTATTCGAAGATGATGAGCAGGCCAAGAGATTCTTGGAGACAGTTGGGGAGTTCTCCAACATGGAGATCGACATGTGTGAAGAAGAAGGGACTGAAGAAACATCAAGAAACAAATAGGAAGAAAGGGTAGCATATCACAAGTTTCTACAGTTAAAATGGAATATTATTCCCCGAGGGCTAGTGCCTTTGGAAAGGTTGTTTAACAAGAATGATGTTCCACTACAGCCAAACAAAGTTGTAGAATAAAATCAGGTTGAGGACCTGGATTTGGGCACGGAGGCTGACCCTAAGAATGTGAAATTATCCAGGAAGGTCCCGGATGGTTATAAGGAGAAGTACCTACAATTATTTCAGTCTTATAGGGATGTATTTGCACGGTCCTATCAAGACCTGAAGATGTTTGATATCAACATTTTGTAGCATGAAATTCCCCTGAAGGCAGATGCAAGGCCTCACAAGCAGAAGCTCAGACAAATAAATCCTCTGCTACTCCCCTCCATTGAGAAAGAAATCAAGAAGCTGTTAAAGGCTAAAATAATCGTGCCATTGAAGTACTTTGAATGGGTGGAAAATCTAGTCCCTGTCCGAAAGAAAAATGGAGAAATAAGGTTGTGCGTGGATTTTAGAAATTTGAATAGAGCCTCCCTGAAGGACAATTACCCATTACCGAAGATGGACCACATTCTGCAGAAAGTGGTAGGGGCTGCCCGAATGTCAATGATGGATGGGTTCTCTGGGTATAATCAGGTAGAGGTGTTGCCAGAAGATCAAAAGAAGACAGCCTTCACCACCCCATGGGGAACGTTTATGTACGCCAGAATGCCTTTTGGGCTGATTAACGCAAGGGCTACTTTCCAGAGGGCCATGGATGTTGCTTTTATTGGAGAACAGGATCAGTTCGTGGTGGTATATCTGGATGACATCACTGTGTTTTCAAAGGATGATCCAGAGCACATAGAACACCTACACAGAACCTTTGAGAAGTGTAGAAGGTATGGCCTCTCCCTTAACCCACAGAAGTCTTTGTTTGCACTAGAAGAGGGCAAGCTCCTGGGACACATTGTCACTAAAGATGGAGTAAAGATAGACCCCAAAAGAGTGGAAGTAATAAGTAATATTGCCCTGCCCAGAAACAAGAAGGAAGTTCAGGTGTTCCTAGGGCGTATAAACTTCCTGAGGAGATTCATCCCTAACTATGCTGAGATAGTTAGGCACATAACTGATATGTTAAAAAAGGATAACGAAGTGAAATGGTCGCCAGAGTCAAGGGAAGATTTTGCCAGAATTAAAAATGCATTTATTGAAGCTCATGTGTTAGCCGGGCCTGATTATGCCAAACCATTTATGATTTTCTCCTTTGCATCCCCCCATACAGTAGCTGGAGTTCTGTTGCAGAGAAACCAAGAGGGGTATGAACATCCTATTGCCTTTTTTAGTCAGGTGCTTCGGGACGCCGAACTGAAATATAACATACTGGAGAAGCAAGCGTATGCTCTAGTGAAATCCCTCAAATCTTTTCGAATGTATGTTTTGCAGTCCCACATCACTGCATTTGTTCCTACAGCAGTCGTTAAGTACATTCTTATCCAGGGGGACAGTGAAGGAAAAAGAGGAAAGTGGATAGTGAAAATACAGGAATACGAGTTAGATATTCGTCCTACCAAATTAATCAAGGGGCAAGGTCTAGCCAAGATCCTGTCGGAATCAAATTGTCAGGCCTTGGGTATCAACTTGTTTATGACAGCAAACGAAAACACCGGAGCAGAGGAGGAAGCACAGAGAATAGAGATAGCCTCCCAGAAGATACAGAGGAAGTACCTAACTAGTCAATGGTACAAGGAAGTAGCGGAGTACCTCCTGACACTAAGTTATTCTCCTAGCTGTGAAAAAGCTAAATACAGGGCGCTGAGGTTGAAATCACAAAAGTATATGGTTGCGAACGGTCGGCTATACTGGAGAGATCCCTCAGGCATCCTGCTTTTATGCCTGACAGAAGGAGAGGTGGAAAGCATAATGGCTGAGTTTCACGAAGGTATATGTGGGGGCCATTACAATTGGAGGGCTACTACCCACAAGATTCTGAAGGCTGGTTTCTACTGGCCTAAATTATTTGGAGATGTCTACACTTGGGTCAGGGCATGTGATAAATGCCAAAAATTTGCCGAGAAGCAGAAGCTAGCAGCTTTGCCTTTGATTCCTGTCCATGTGGATGAACCTTTCAAACAGTGGGGAATTGATTTCATAGGCGAAATTCACCCGCCCTCAAGTGGCCAGCATAGATGGATCTTGACCGCCACAGATTACTTCATGAAGTGGGTGGAAGCTATACTTGCAAGAAATGCTACAGATACAGTGATAATGAAATTTATGGAAGAGAACATTATATCCAGGTTTGGCTGCCCTGCTAGAATAGTGACGGATAATGCACAAGCCTTCAAATCTGCTAAATTTGTGAATTTCTGTCAGCAGTACAATATCTCACTGAGTCACTCAACAGCTTACTACCCACAGGGAAACGGTTTGGCGGAATCTTCGAATAAAACTCTGGTGAGAGCCCTGAAGAAAATTATAAACGAAAATCAGAAGAATTTGGATTCTCAACTGAAGTTTGCTCTGTGGGAAAATAGAATTACCAGTAAAAGAGCAACTGGGAAATCTCCATACGAATTGGTATATGGATGAGCAGTTGTGTTCCCTATACAACTAGCCTTGCCTGTGGCTCGATTCATGCAAGAGAGTCAGGGTGAACCCGATGACATTACCAGGAGAATTAACCAGCTGGTGGAGCTCGAAGAAACGTGTAATCAGGTGAATAAGAGGCTAATAGAATACCAGGAGAAAATGAAAGATCTGTTTGATCAACATGCTAAAGACAGAAAGTTGCAGGTAGGGGACCTAGTACTCAGGTGGGACGTGCGAAGGGTTGATAAAGGAAAGCACGGTAAATTCGACCCCTTTTGGTTCGGTCCTTTCAAAATTGCAGAACAAGGTGGCAACAATACTTTTAGGCTGGAGAATTTGCAGGGGGATTTGCTGGACGCCCCTGTCAATGGTCAATTCCTCAAGCCTTATTTTCAGTATTGATCCAGGCCGAGAGGGCTCGATGTATCATATTGTATATTATTTCTTGTTTTACGCGTTGTTTTAATAATGTGTGTTGGTTGAAGAATCATGAAGAGAAGAGGTAAAAAGCCAAAAGGGATGAGAAGTGGCGTTCACAGAAGACTAACAGGCGGTCTGCGTAGTTCTCGACACATTCAAGGATGAACGTGACGTCCCCAAGTGGAGCCAATGTTGATCAACATTTAACATAAGTTACTGATGCTATTAAAGGTTGATAAGTTATGTATGGAACTTCATATCAAATGGTGGAATATTTGAAGAGTTGGCCAGAGCAAAGTGGCAACAGTAAAGCAGGAACAGGAAGTAACATGGCAGAACTAACGTGTGGGCCCTAAGGATCGGTATGCTATGTTTCGAATCAGTCTTATGGAAAATATGTTCAAAAATCATGAGTTCCATATAGCAAAAGGTAAGGTAAAGTCCTTTAGGTTAACTGGTACCTAGGCCCGTACCAGTATTAGACCCGGCACGCGGCGTCCACCTGTGTCCAGCTCACACCCAATCCCTATACGCCACGTGCCCCATTGTCAGCGTCCTTACGATGCTTACCCTATCTACTTCACCTCTTTTTTCCCTCTACCGTTACCCTCCTAAGGCTTTGAAATGCATTTAAACGAGCTAAAAACCCACTTTAGACTTTGTAATAGGGCCTAGCCCCTTTTTCCGCTAAACCTTAGCCACTTCCCCATAACCCTTGCCCATGACCAAGCACTTAAAGCCTTGGGGGACCAATCGCAAAGCGCAAAGCGCAGTTTTCTGTTGGTGCCACTTTCCGCCATCGCACTTTCCGCCTTTGCGATTTGCGATCATCGCAAATCGCATTCATGCCACTTTCCGCCATCGCACTTTCCGCTTTTGCGATTTGCGCATCCATCGCATTTTCTGCCTTTGTGATTTGCGATCATCGCAAATCACACCCATCGCAGATCCGCCCCATCGCAAAAGCGCAAAGCGCAGTTTTCTGTTGGTGCCACTTTCCGCCATCGCACTTTCTGCCTTTGCGATCCGTGCTTTCCATAATGGGTCCCACCTCATACGTTCATTCTCATACCCCTCATGCGCATTTCTGTTGCATTTCATGTGTTTCCTTTGCATTTCCACCAAAGTATGAAGGTTTCACATTTTACGTTAAAATTTCAATGTTTCATATGTATTCCGTCATGTGCATAAGTTATTCCACGGACCATTCCCCACCGTCGATCCCCAACACTATACCACGATCGAACGGCCCACGATGCATTTCCCCACCAGACCCTATCATACACCGTACCATTGCCTTTTTCACCGTTTTTACGCAGAAAACACTGTTACGCTGTATTTTCTACCACCGCCTTACTTTTTCCGCCGGTCCACCATGCAGTGCTGTCATTCCTCATTTTTCCCCACCACTTCCACTTCCCCGTGCATGGTTTTCTTAACAATTTTGTGGATTTTGCAGGGTTTTAGCGATGGAAAATTGTCATAATATACAACCTGGACTACAGTAGCAGAGCACATCGAAGGGCTACTCTACAGAAGCTGCAATTATGAAGAAAAGCCTCGGGAGCTGCCACGACATGACATCCATGGAAGAAATAGGGTTCAAAATCCACCAAAACCTTCAAAATCATTCAAGGAGCAGATTTTTTGCGGATGAAGACATCAATGACGAAGCAAAGAGTATCAGTCGAAGACCTATGAATTCAGTGTCTGGCACGAAAGATTTTAAATTCAAATTCAAAATTGGAAAACAGAGAGTACAATGCACAAGAGAACTATGCCCTCCAGGTTTAACCCTAATGGGATTTCCTTTCAGAAAAGGACAGATTATTTAAAAGCTTTCATTTTCATGCTATGTCCCTAAGAAGAGTTTCTACCCAATGCTTTTACTTCATCGAGCAGTCAGCAAAGATGCGCTCAGTTCGCCATCCAGATCGCCAGCTCATCAGCGAACATCCCACCATCAGCATCAGCAACGGCCTCGATCCTTCCACACCTATGAAATCATGTCAACTCATGATTCGGCCTCAGCGGCCCATTTACTTTTTACTGAATTAGTTACTTTTAAGTTTCAAGTGGGCTGCTTGCTCCACTCCAGCATTTTACTGTTACCAAACTTTTGTTTAAATTCCTGTTTTAAAAACGGCCAAGTGCCTGACTATCCATGATGAGAGGCCTTATTCCTCATCATAAGTTTTGTTGTTCTGATAAGGACCTTTAACAGATTTTGGTCATGCGAAGAAGATATTTTCTCAAAAATATCTTCTCGCTGAGATAGGAAGAGGTCTATATAAGGAAGATCGAATGAGAAAAACGGGTTCCAGATTTCCTGAAGAAACTCGCCGTGTAAAGTTTTTTGTATGCTTGTCGTGGATTCATAAATGCAAATACACAGGGCCCGTGGGGTTTCAGCGAAGAAAAGTTCTAGTTATATATGAGGATTCCAATCTTAATGTTATATAGTTCGTGACTCTTTCTTTGTGATATTGTATCATTGTTCTCTCCACTGTTTTCAATTTCCTTTTATCGTGTCTTGGAATGTGAGTAACTTGCCAGCTCAGGTATGAATTTATCGTTGTTTGATACTCATGCTTTACTAGTTTATGTTGCTTTAAATATGGCTCATACACGATATGTCATTCCGCTTAACACATCATTCATGTTTCCTCTGTATTAAACATCGTGGAATGTTACTCTTACTGAACTGATTGATATGTATGGATTCTTAGTTCCTAAGCCCATATTATGTTGAGATATGTTTTCCGAGCACCATTTCATTGGTAATTAATACTCCCCTTTCACTTTCTGAGCACCAAATATTTTTCTGTTTAAAATACCTATATGTCCTTGAGAAACTGGCCCTCTCTTATAAAAGTTGTCTCTAAGTTTTCTGGAGTATATATGTATTGAAGATTCCCTTCCTATCTCTGCAGTGTCTTTATAGCTTGCTAAAATCTGAAGGTAGTTTGGTCCCATCCATATGATGATGCTTTGCACAAGTGGAAAAGGTGGAGAGTCCTAAGCTGATAATGAGCCTGAAATATCCTTTATACTCCTTACTGTTTAAGATGTCCTAGGCACTGGTCTTTCGCAACTCAAGGCTGTCTCTAGGAGCTACAACATGAGGGACCTTTACCCAAAAGCCCCTTTGTGTGGGTGGTGTAGTCCTTCCATGTCAAGGCACCACACACACCCATCTCCAGAGGTTTACTGCAAATAAAGGGCTAAGAAGTTGCCTCCTTATCTCTCATCCACCCACGTATCAGAATGATGTTGAGTCCTAAATTACTCATGCACTGCATCAATCTCCTCCGGGGTACATCCAAGCTTTCCAAGCTTCTCCCTTGTCAACTGAAAATCATATATGCCCATAGCATATATACAAAATTCCACAATGTTGTTTTGGTCTCTACCTACATAATCCTTCCCTGTTCCTGCATTAGAATAAGTACTTGGGCCTCCTCTCTCCATAGCATCATCCTGGTGAAGATCCTGAGTAGGATTCTCAACTGCATGCTTAAGAAGTGAAGTCAATATTCCACCTCCATCTTTATTTTCTTTCATGGCTCTTGAAATGAGGTCATGCATGCACTTCTCCTTTGTTGTTTGAGTCATACATTCAAGTTCCCCATGTTCCACATAATCATGCCTCACATTAGGGTCCTTCTCATATAGAACCAATGAAGAAATCCTTGGTTGATATCCCAAGCGACTCTTCCTTTTCATAGGAACAAGCATGGTCTTCTCTCAAATTGTAATCAAGAGTATATCATGTTCCACCATCGGTATGGTTTGTGTTGAAACCATAAAGTCTTGCCCCAACACCATAACATGATCATCCATTTCGATCACTCTTAAATCCATCTATCCAAACCATGAGCCTACTCTCACATGTGTGTTCTTCATAACACCAACCATAACTTTCATACCAGAATTTATTGCCTTGAAAGCACTCAACTCTTGCTCTATCTCAACTGTCTTCTTCCTAAAAGATGAAGCTTTCTTCCGACTAAGGAAACTATGAGTAGCTCCTGTGTCTACCAAATTTAAAAACTTATTTCCATGTATGGTTACCTTCACAAACCTCAACTCTAAGGAACTTTCATCATTCACTGGTTTGGTATTGCGCCTTATCTCTGCAACTCTCTTCAATAATTCCACTTCAAAAGTGTCTTTCAGCTTATGGTCCAACCTTACAGTCCTCTTAGTGTATGAAATCTCTCCATGTGGCTCATTGAAACCATATTATCCTGGTCTAGCTTGATTCCCATCAAGCTTCTCCTTCTTCGCATATTGTTAAAGTTCCCCTATCTGACATATATCAATCTCCTCCACTCGAAGTGCTCCAATCTTCAGCAAGTGACCCTGCATAGTCCGCTAGCATTCTCCAAGTTTTTGAATATATGAAAGTTCTTCCTCTTCTATAAAAATGGGTTTCCAATCAAGAAAGTCCCTCTTGATCTCATCTTCAAGCTCCTTTACTTTAGCCTCCAACTTGACACTTTCCTCCCTTAAGCAAACTCTTTCATCCATGAGTTCTTGGAGTCTTTGGTTACCATGTTGTATCTTCTTGTCAATTTCTTCAAGTTCAACAGACCTTCCATGAAGATTACCCAAGGATCTTCGCACCTCCACGTTTCCAAGTCCAATGTGCCCCAAGTGTTCCAACTCTTGCACAAGAGCTTCATATTGTTGTTGCCCCTGCTCAACCTCGTAATGTATCACTGTGACCAACTAATAAAATTCCAAGCTTTAATACCAAATACAACACCGCAAATGTATTCTTTGATCCTCAATAATAAACGCAACTCGATTCACCCTTAATCGAGCTCTGACACCATCTCCCACAACCCTATACTTGTGGTGCTCTTTCAACCCTGTATAGCAGGTGCAACAATACTACACTTTTTCTTTTTAGCAATAATCAAGTGTATAGACTACATATATCTCCAACACTTGGCCAATTTTCCAATCAATGGTTATTAACAATGCAACATAATACCACTAATATTCAATATTTAATCTTTCAACAATTAAACATTCACAACCATCACACAAGTATGCCCATACATACTTAGGAGGGGGGAATTCTCGAAAACTCTGCCCAATAATATATAACAGTTCAACAATGTACAATTTTACAGTAATTATACAATTTTTCCCAAGTCCATGCAGTCACCTACACACCTTGTCGATTCAGTCCAATACTTGTGTTTTGATTCGGGAAACAATGCCTCTGAACAACAACTAAGTCTATTGGAAACCCAAAATTTACCTCCGAAATCCAATTCTAAACTTCTGCCCAAAATTCGTGTAGCTTGGGTCACCAGGGTCACGCCCTGCATACTTTCTGCCTAAGTCGACCTATTATCGTGTAGCTCAGGTCAACTTTGTCATGCTTTTCACTCGTTGCGCCTTCCTGACATGTCTTTACTTTGATTCTAAACACACCTCTTCTGCCCGATGGGTCGCTCGACTTTGCCCGTTGATGTCTGCCTTTTCTACAAACCGACTCAGCTTGTGCTCTGATATATCCATAGTTATTTCCCGTGGTGTAGGCGTGTGGTCTGCACGACCTGCAACTCGACTTTGCCCATAACTTCCGCTCGAACTTTATGTCGATCACCTTCGCTTCAATCCCCTTTACTTCGGCATGTTCACTGGAACTCCAATGTTTCTTGAACTCCCTTGCTCGGTGATCGAATGATCTGATGATTCCCTTATAACGTCCATCAAATGCCAATATATATGTCGTTGTGTGGTCCCATTTAGCCAAGTCACGACTCTACACTAGTTGGCCTGTTCACCTCCAAGTCGGCCTACATGCATAATCTACGCGTCGTCCTCTCCATGTATCACGTCGACCAACCATAATCTAACATGTCCACGCTAATATAAAGTTTCCAATGCTTTTGTTTCCATTTCAAAAGACTTTTCCGCTGATGGGTCACTCGGGTCACCCAAGTCAGCTCAACCACCCATGCCCGACTCACCCAGCTCATCCAATACCTACACCAGCGCACCCGTATCACCGAACATGGTCACCAACAAGACTTCTCTCAAAACCCTCGACTCACTCACCTGTTATGGGCACGCGCTCGCCCAGCACCCATGCTCACCACGTTCACCCATAATGCACAACTCTACCCACTGCTATGGGCACACCCGTCGCACGTGCCTAAGTTGGGCATCTGGTGCACCAAGGCGCTTCTGCCACCACTGAGTCGCATGACTCTAACTCGAGGGCGTGACAAGAGGGATCAAATCTCTCAACATATAAACCTCTTTTTAGTGCAAAACTTAAACAGTTATTTACACCTCCAGATATTTTTTCCTCTCTACAATTAATAGATCTAGATTTAGGATGGAATTATGTTGGTTCTTAGTGATGTTATTTATATTTATATAAATATCACATCTTTATATATATAAATATTCTTATTTTCAATTTTATTAAAATTTAGGCTATTATATGCAACATTTTATGTTGTATATGTGTGTGTGTGTGTGTGTATATGTGTGTGTGTGTGTGTGTGTTTATTAATTAGTTGCAAATATGGAGTTTTGAAATATAATGGTTATTAAAATGAATCGTTATTTTAACTTTAATCATTAAATAAACTTAATTTTTCAATATTATTTACAAGTTTATTTCACACTTCTATATTTAGAATTTTTTCTATTTTTATATTATACGTTTATTAATTTTTATATGTTTATATACAAGTGGTTTTGGTTCATTTCCATGTTCATTTCCATGTCACAATATATTACTTTTTGATGTTTTTTTTTCCTCTGTCGTAGCATGGTACATGACCTTATGCCATGGTTGAATGGGTGCTGACAATTGTATATCCTTTATGCTTGATGTTTTTTGTTTCCTTTCGTGCATTGATTGTGTTTGGTGGTATTGTTTCGCCTGGAATTATGGTGTTTCTAATATAGAGTTTGAACATCATTGTATGTCATTTGTAAATGTTGTTGTTGTAGCTTTGAGTATGGTTGGATATTGTATAAGGGGATTGTATGGTTATGACCAAGCCTATGTGTCTCATGTATTATTCAAATTTTTGAAAAGAAATGCAACATATTTATCTTTACGAAAAAAAATTACATGTCCAAAATCTCGTATGGATTTATATTCTATATTTTGAATGTTTTCCGACATATTTTACTATTTAAATTGTCTATACCGATTTATTGGAATCACAAGTTTGAGTTGTGAACTCTTCTCAAACTGATTGTTTGAGGGGGGTTTCAAGGTTTTAATTACGTATATGTAGTCAAAACCCCATTTTAAAAGATAAAACTCAAGATTTAACCAAAAACAAATTCGAGATTCAAACCAAAAACTCCAAAACTTATAATATTTAGACAACAACATTATACATTATGAGACATCGTAGATACAAATATGAACCATTATTATTTTAGTTTATTTTAATGTGATATCTATTTATGATTTTTGCTAAAAAAATTAATTGTAATTTTATCAATGAAAACAAAATTACTTTAATAACAAATTGAATTTAATCCATCTATTATTTTTATTATCTTTTAATTTTTGCTACTATTTTATATTTTCTTCTTATATTTATTTTTATTTAATTTATCATTTTATGAACACTACATACCTCATTTATTGAATAGATATTTGAATGTTTACAATACAGACACTACAATATAATTTTCACTCTTTACCGAAAATATACATTTATAAGAAGGATATATACCTTATATATATCTTAGGTTATAAACATTCATAAAAACACAATTAATAATGAGTTTAGTTAACCATATCTTAAAATAATATATATATATATATATATATATATATATATATATATATATATATATAAACTAAACATAACAAAGATTTGAAGTCATGTTAAAGAAATTAGACATAGATCCTACTTATGTTGAAATAAGCAACCAAAAATAAATCCTATTTATGTCGAAATAAGTAAACATTATCCATTCTATGTAACATTTTGTTAAACACCATGTTAAACACACACATGGTGTACGAGAAAGATAAACACACACAACAAGAGACTCAACACACAATGAAGGATAAGCGTGTAGCTCTATTATTTTTCCATTATACATTACGTACATTTATAGTACAATGGTGTGACTCTTGGTTTCACATTCCAAGGTCACTTGGACTCCATTGTGACTTTTCGCATTCCACACCTACCCATCGAGGATTAGGTGTTCCAACATTCCCCCCCTTAATCCGAAGGGGTATGTGTGAGTCCAAGAAGAGAGTTGTAATACAAATCTGCAAAGTATACATGGCAGCACTTGGGGTGAATCAACTCTCTGAAATGTTGGCAAAATGAGGTGGTTTAAGGATGACCACCAACACTGGAACGCAATACTTGTTGCAGCTCCCGGAACTCTTCCAAAACTGGCAAGAATCTGAAAGCTTCTGGTAGAGGAATTGTCCCTCATAAAAAAGAGAGACCTTCAACCTAAAAGAAGGGAGGTCTACAACCTGTGATGGTTTAAGGATTAACAACAACACTGGAATGCTTGAAGCATTTCCTGGAACTCAACCAAAGCTGGCAAGAAGCTGAAGGCTTCTACTAGAGAAAGTGTCCCTCATATATGAAAGGGAGACCTTCAACCTAAAAGAAGGGAGGTCTACAACCTGTGATGTTTTAAGGCTATCCACCAACCAAAGATGATGGTTTAAGGTTGTCCACCAACTGAAGGCATGCTCATGGGCATCCGTGTCTATAGCTACAACTCTGAATCTGGAATGACAAATTGTGGCTCAGGCTTGCTTGAACTGCTGTGTCTCTGGCTACAACTCTAAACATGGAATGAGAGATTGTGTCTCAGGCTCGCTTGATCTGCTGTTTCTTTGGATACAACTCTGAACATGGAATGAGAGATTGTGGCTTAGGCTCGCTTGATCTGACATCGAAGCTTGTAGATGACCACCATTTTCCCCCCTGTCAAGGACAAGGTGAGATGATGGCGAAAACTCAACTACAAGTTTGCTCAATATCCGTGAAATTTTTTTGACATGTGTCTTAAACATCTTCTTGGCTACTGATGCCCATTGCCAAGACGCAATCCATCCAAGATGAATCTTGGTTCTTGCAGGAGGCTTGTGTCTAAAGCATCTATCTGAAGAATGGGTGTGCCAATCACAGTGCTTGCATGGATGAAGATAAAAACAGTGATCTTTCATATGGCCAACTCAATCACAGTGTTGGCATTTTTCATTCTGTTGTTGTTGTGGAAGTGGAGCAGGATCTGGAACAGCTGTAGGTGAACTGTCATACAGGAATCCGGCACTCTGAAATATGATGGGCTTGGTGTAGTATGGAATATGAAAGGAAAAATCCTTGTCATATCTAAGACCAGTTCGATGCTTGTTGTGGACAAGCTCTTCCCAAGGTCTGATGATGGGCTTGATAAGTGCAGGTTGAACTGTTGCATCTGCATGTAAATCTGCTCTTGTACAAGGAACTGAATGGGAATCAACTGGAACTTTATTGACTTGCTGCTGATGGGAGTCTTTCACAATGTTCTGAACAGAAACAGGTTCAGAATGGTGACTCTTTTGCTGAAGTTCATCTTGTTGGAGTTGAGATTCCAACTGCAAAAACTCAATCTTCTCTTGTGCATCTTGCAAAAAAAATTGAATATTACAAAGAGCATTCTTGCTCATTTTTACCATATCATGAACATTTGAATGAATGAGGTTATTCAACAACTCTAATGCCTCATTGATTTTAGCCATTTTCAACAACTTAGGCTCAAAATAAAGCGTGTCGGCTTCAACCGATAATGCACCCGTTTACAATGTGATTCAACTTGATTTCAAAGAATACAAATGACTTCAAAGAACTTCCAATTATGGAATTCTCAAAGTACAAAATCTGCTCCTCAAATTATGGAGGACCTCAAGGTATAGACTTGGATGTCAAGCAACAATGACTTACATCAACAATTTCTCAACAACTCACATACTGATTGCAACTATGAAGAAGAAATATCCACTCACAATACAATGTCAATGCAATAAAATATCTCTGCAAAAATATTTTGTAAATGTGCAGTTGAAAACACAGTGCAATAAGCCTTTAAGGCATCTGATTTTTCTTCAAATAGTTGTTTTTAAAAATGATGGCAAACTTGTCCTCTTTCAGAAAATCACCCTTATGCCACAAATCACACAATATAAACTTCACTTTTCTCCTTTATGTAATAAATTTACCATTTTTTTTTCTTCTCTGTTGTTCATTTCCTCTTTCTTCATTTGTTGTTGTTCATTTCCTCTTCCCCTCTCTCTGCTTTTTTTTTTTTTTTGGGGGGGGATTAATTAAAAAAAATGGGAAGGAGGGATTGTAATAAAAAATTTAAAATGGGAGGGGATAATAGCAAAATTTTTAAAAAAATTAATTGTAAATAATTTTAAATTTTAAATAGGCCGAAATGGAAATTAAAAATGGGATGGGAGGGTAAGGAGAGGAGGGAGCGTAGCTTAGGGGGCGAGTAGCGAAGGATTAGGGGGTGGGGTAGCATGGTTTAGGGAGGGCGGGATCGGGGAGTGTGAGAGGGGTGGGATGAGGGTCGGGTGTGAGGGGGAGGCCGTGTAGGAAGAGCGAGGTGGGAGGAAGCTCGCAGGACGGGACAGGCTGCGGGCTGGGTAGGATAGGCAGGGGTGAGGTGCGTGGATTAAAAAACATGAGGGGAGTGTGCAGGCCATGGAAAGCTGGGGGGTAGCGACCTTTTGAAAGGGATCAGGTTGTTAAAAGCGAGGGGGAGGGATGGGTTTGAGTGGAGTGCTGTGAGGTGGGATGGGTCGAGGGGATTTAAGGCGAGTGGGGGAGCACTGGTGAAAAAAAGTAGTGGCATAGGAGTGGGGGAGCGTTGGTGAGGGGTGAGGGCAGGGCAGGTATGGCTGGGGAGTAGGGGGCGAAAGGTCGATAGCGTTAGGTCCGGGGTTGAGGTTTACACAGAGTGTAGGGGTTTGGGTAGGGGGTAGGGTGAGCGCAGGGCCGTGAAGAGGGGAGCAGAGGTGGCCGTGGAGAGGTGGTCGTGGAGAGGTGACCGTGGAGAGGGGTATGGAGTGGGTGGGTTGGTAAGTATGGGGTAGAGAGCATGGGGGAGTGTATTACAGTGAGGGGGAGCCGCGGATAAGGGGAGCGGCGAGGTGCTGCGATGAGTGGTGTAAGGGGGTAGGGGGTAGTATAGGCTTTGATGTAGAGTGAGGGAGGCGTAGAGCTTGGGGAGGGTGTATGTGAGTTGTAGGTTTGAGTGTAGAGGGGGATGGCTGGGCCGAGTTGCAGAAACAATATTTTTTATTTTTTATTTTTTTAATTTAAAACAGCAGAGAGGAGTTAAAACAAGTTCAGAAATTTGCAAAAAAAAACCCAGAAATATTTCTAGCGGCCCAGTAGCAGAGAATATTTTCCAACATCAGAAAAACATAGAATTACAGAAATTTTTCAATGAAAAAACCCACAATTCTTTCATAAACCCACTTTGAACAATTTTCCAGCAGCTCTTCAATGCAGAAATTGCAGGGAAAAAATCAGAATTGCAATGAGCAGTTAGAAAACCTGCAGAAATCTCGAAGTGCTGCAGAATGCAGAGTGCTGCTCTTCTTTAAAACCAATGTTGCTCTTCTTCTAAACCACTTTCTGAATGCGGAAAAATGTCTGCTGCAGAAACTCTCTAAATGTTGCAAAAATTCCAAGAATTTTTGCAGATATTCACAGGCCATAAACACTCACTCAAGGTTGAGATGGTTATGAACTTATCAACTCTGATACCATGTTAAACACACACATGGTTTATGAGAAAGATAAACACACACAACAAGAGACTCAACACACAATGAAGGATAAGCGTGTAGCTCTATTATTTTTCCATTATACATGATGTACATTTATTGTACAATGGTGTGACCCTTGGTTTCACATTCCAAGGTCACTTGGACTTCATTGTGACTTTTCCCATTCCACACCTACCCATGGAAGATTAGGTGTTCCAACACATTCAAATGTTGCATGAGTGTGAATTATTAAGTTATGTAGATATACATTATTAAATTGTTGTTATTTTTATTAATTTAATAATGTATATCAATTTGATTATAGCTTGAATGGTTTTAGTAGTTAAGAATATAGGTTTTCATTTAATAGGTTACAGGTTGAAAGACATATTGTTAGAGTATGTATACTTTTTTAGATTTTAAGAGTCAAATCTCTATGTAGAGGTGGGTCTCTTATCCCATAACTAAAGAATGCCTCACTTGGCCATGACCTTAAAATTGGATTATTATTATTAGCCAACAGTCAATGATACACAACAATCCATATTGTGTACCACATGGATATTGGATATTGGTCTCCAACACGTGGATAAAATGTAGTGTACCACGTGGATATTGGAAATTGGTCTCAACAAGTGGACAATATGAAAAAGGAGAGAAAAGAAGCGAAAGTGTCAAAAGTGTTGAAATTGCATACCAATTACAAAATAGGTTGAAGAGAGGATGAACTCTATCACCCCGAAATATCAACTGAAAGGGTTTTGATTTTCTTCTTGGATGGCGAGAGGATGGAGGTATCATTGATCATGGAGATTCCCACCATCCACACTTTGTGCGAGAAAGTGTGAACAAAACCTAAACTATAACATAAGGCATGGTTTCGATCATTGGTTCTTTTGTTGACCACCTCTCGGTCATGGAAACTGGTATGTATGCATAGCATTTAGGTCAGCAATTAAATAACTAACAATTGCCCCAAAAAGTGTCAAGACAGACCGATAGGATTTTTAAATAGAAAAAATTGTAAATTGATTTCTCATATTAGAGAACTTTTGAGGTCTAAAATGGGTCTCCTAAGAAAAATGTACAACCAAAATAAACTTTATAAGAACCAGCAGGATTCAAGATGATGATGTCAACTATGGTGGATGATTCACCATTTTTGGGGTAAAAAAGTAAAAAATTTAAAAATAATAAAATAATAAAACTATTTTTTCAACTTGTATTTTCAACTTATCTCCCTAATGTTTTACTCAAATTTCAAGACTCGTTGGATGCAAAATTTAATTCTTCATCCAATGAGTACCCATGTTGCATACTTTTGATAGACCCTATTACACGAAAAATCATAAATACATAACAAAACGTGATTGAAATCATATTTTTCATGTATTTGTCATTTTTCCTGTACTAGGGTCCATCGAAAGTATGCAATATGGGTACTCATTGGATGAGGAATCAAATTATGCATCCAACGAGTGTTCTCGCTCGAAATTTGAGTAAACCCATAGGGAGATAAGTTGAAAATGTGAGTTGAAAAAGTAGTTTTTTATTTTTTCCCTCTAAAATTTGATGATGTAATCTAATATTATTTTATTATTTCCACTATTATTTTATAATTTCCTTAGGAGGCCCATTTTAGACCTCAAAATTCCCCTAATTATAATCAAGCAAATAATATTTGATGCATTAAATTTATGTGTTTAAGTGTAAGGTTTACACATCCAGAGATTTTACCCCTTTCAAGACTTGTTAAATTAGGACATATGATGCTTGATATATCAAAAATAAAAATATATATTTTTTAGTTATGTAGTTGATCTTCAATGTTAAAAATTGAATTCTAAAAAATAAATTTTTACCAACTCTATTGCCACAATGGTCCTTATTTGCATCTATGTCATGGGCTTAGAAACAACCATTATATATATATATATATATAGAGAGAGAGAGAGAGAGAGAGAGAGAGAATCTTTATGCCTATCAAGTTAAAGCTAAGTACATTTTTCTCTATTCTATGAAGTTAAAATTTTCATCATAAAAGAAAAAGATGATGGAACCTACCCATTATAAGGGTATTCCATTAACATCATATCAATAACCACCACAAGCCAAATGTGATTTAAAATGCATGAGAACAATACCTAAATATAAATTAAAGTTTCATGTGTTATCGTTGTGACCATACTATAGAGTCAACTTGCTAATGCTACCTCAATGTCCAACATTGAAATCTAATAATTGAAGAAAGAAAGTTGATGCATTGTAGCATACCTAAAAAGTGACTAAGAGTCATTATGTTAACTTCAAGGAATCTTTCAATGTTAAGATAGAAATTTTATGCATGATAGCCTAACTAGCAACTGACTAAGAGTCATTATGTTAGCTTCAATAAATATTTCAATGTTTAGCTAAAACCCTCCTACCAACTAATATATTCACTAAGTGTGTGAATAATGAGTGAAGACCTATTAATAATTTGAATGTTCGAGCAAAGAAGAACTCATCATTAGTTCACTTGTAAATTCTTTATTTCGAGTGACTAGGCGTGAATTATTTTTACACAGTTTTAGTTTTAGGTCAAGTCAAGTTCAAATACTAGAATAAATCTATATTAATCATGTAAGACTTTATAAAAAAGACTATAATAAATCTATATTAATCATGTAAGTCTTTATTTATAAGTACAAAGAGATAAAAAAATAAACCTAGAAAAAAATGGAAATTTGTATTTTTAATTCATTTAATCATTTATAAATACAAGGTTGAGATAAGTAGTAATTCGCAGAGCATTTTGAAAAAAAAAAACCATGAGTTTCAAGACAATACACACTATAAATTTAAAAAACCATGAACAAGAAGACATAATCATCCCTTCCACTTTAATAAACCCTCTATAATTAAGAAGAAATAAATCCACTTTAATAAACCATTTTTAATTAAAAAGAAATAAAAATAGTGTGAAACTAAATGCTACTACTTGATACACTTTTCTTTTTCGATGTAGAAGTCCATGATCTTAGAAAAAACTTCCAAGAATAGGAAAAATTGCTTCCTTTGCCTCTTCCATAATATTATCAATCACTAATAGATTCTTGATAAACTCTAGAGTCTATACACATCATACAAAAAATCTCATATGGAATAAACCTACTAATACACCTTTAAAATTAAAATCACACATTATAAATAAATTTAATTTAGTATATGAATAAAATTTTCATATATATAAAATGACTTACACGTAAATAAATAAATAAATTAATTCAATTTAATATAATTAAACATGATGAAATAAGAATTTCATACCAATAATACATTATATGATGAAATGACACATCTAATACCAATTTCATTAAAAATTATAGTTAAACATAATACAAGTTTATTCCATTAAAATAACTTAAATATTATAGTTACAATAATACAAATTGACTTTAAAAATACTTAAATCACTTAAACAATTTATATTAAATATTTGAAATTATATTAAACAATCTCTATTAAATATTTGAAATTATATTGACCGGTATGGAAATCATTGTTGACCAAATCTAGGTAATTGTAAAGGTCCGCTTTCTACATTGAAAAAACCACTTAGCCCATCCTTGTATGCAATGTAAATTATTGTTGACCATATCTAGGTAATTGTAAAGGCCTTATATATTTAAAGCTTTTTACACTGAAAATTATTATCAAGTTAACAATTAGTTACTTCAAATGGACAAAAATGGCACCACACCATACAAAACCGAATCAATCTTGAGGACTCCTAATATTAGGAACGGAAATGGTAGACTAGCAGCTTACTGTATTTCCTGTATGAAGAATCTCAGAGGGAACGCCATCTATAACTTCTATAGCATGTGGTATTTCCAGTCCGAAAACATCGGTTTTTTTTTAGTACTTGGCATTCAAAAGGTAGCCAGCGTTAATGGCATCAATGATCTTTTAAGTGTACTGCAATTTTATTTTTCGCCCCATGCCATAGCTGTAAGCACAAGTAATCCAATATACACTACAAAATCTTACTTACTTTACCAACCTACTATTTTATGAGAAAAGCGAAGGAAATGAAGGATAAGTAAGTGTACCAGCCGGTGTTGACAAGCCAGTCCGTTTCACCGTGCTTCTGCATTTTCTCAACTAGGATGGTTGCAAATCTTTTAGGATGTAGCATAATGAATGCAGCGTTGAAACAGGCAGAAAACATAGCTAGAGGCATAATTGTTGGCATAATCAACTTCTCTGGTGTGCTAGTCAAAAACCACTTTTTCCAACACTGCAAAAGCAATGGTGTAAATGAAAATCCCGCTTATTTTTGTGAAGTACTCAATACCACTGACATTAATTAAATAAAGCACATATTTGGTGATATTATACCAGTGTCGAGATGGCGTTCATTCCATATGTCATGGAACTTTTCTCGCTTTCGATCTGTGGGGCGTTTGGCATACGAACCTCCTTCAATATTATACCTGCGTTTTTTCACTCCAATATTCATCATCTCCGATCAGGAACCTGTTATGATCTGTTGACAGAGTTGTGTTACTAGTACCTGACGTAATAGAAATATTGAAGCGTCGGCAGTGCGAAATTGGATGCATATGTTTGCCCTGAGGCAGAAAAAAGAACACTTTGTGAGTCTCACGGTGCAGTTCTTGTTACTTGATTCACAATACTGATAATCCAAAAAACAGGGCGACATCCGTCCTTTCACATATTAGGGCTAATGGAGGGAACGAAAAGCCTTATATGGCTCCAGAATAATTTACAGTCATACATAAAAGAAAACTGAAAAAGACATTGAAAAATTAAGAAAACTGCATTCCAAAAGGTTCTGGATACTCACGGAGAAAATTATCAAATAACATCTAAAAATTCATCGCCTCATCAACTTCCTATTGTTCGACATGTAAAATTTCGTAGCCTCAGCAACGAAATATTGTTCAAAATCGTGAACATTTTCATCTACATTAACTCGCTGTTTTTAGTAAAGGTTCCAGTGAAAGTTCTAGATCATATCAGCATAGATTTTTTCCTGTAAAGGGTTCTCATTCAACTTCTCATTCATAAAGAACTCTCTGCCTATAACTGAAATGCCTGCCAATGTAATAATTTTGCCCGTAATTAAAGACCATGACACAATACACAGTTGTA